>LOJH01001636.1:0-22076 GCA_001685095.1 Ellobius talpinus
GGAAGGAAGGAAGGAAGAAAGAGAAGGAAAGAAAGGAAGGAAGGAAGAAAGAAATAGAAGGAAAGAAAGAAAGGAAGGAAGAGAAGAAAGAAAGAGAGAAGGAAAGAAAGAAAGACAGAGAAGGAAAGAAAAAGAAAGGAAGGAAGGAAGGAAGGAATGAAGAGAAGGAAAGAAAGAAAGAAAGGAAGGAAGGAAGGAAGGAAGGAAGGAAGAAAGAGAAGGAAAGAAAGGAAGGAAGGAAGAAAGAAAAGAAAAAGAGAAGGAAAGAAAGGAAGGAAGGAAGAAAGAAAGAGAAGGAAAGAAAGGAATAGAATGAACATGTGCACATCCTTCTATAGCCTTGAAATCCCCCCCATGGCAGGTAAACCTAATTCGATGTAAACTTCATAGATTGATAAGTTATTATTATACTTTAGTGAATATCAACAAAGGTGATTTTTATTTATGTACCATCCTCAAATAGGTAGTTTGAATGAAAGAAATGTTGAGTATGGGGGGGAGGGGGTGTTTGTATCTTTGTTAAATAAGAGTAAGATCATCATTAACATGAAATTATGCAATGTGATTGAATCTGAGGAGCAAAGAGGTGAAGGCCATATAGAGCCCAGAGGAGCTGCCAAAGCACACATGCTAGATCTGAGCTGCATGGAATTCTTTCCATTTTAATCCATTATTATCTAAAATGTTTATATTTATAATGAACATACTTTTTATATGAAGATGATATATTTACTAGAACAAGGAATCTCTTAGAAAGTGCTAGGAACACAGTCTAGTTAAGAGTATCAGAAAAAAACCTCCCGGCGGGCACCTGAGGAGCAGATGCCTCAACAGCATCTAAGGCCAAGTTCAAGATATGCAGATCTTGCCAAGACCCAGGCAGAACCAGTGTGAGGACGCTGAGGAGGTGTGGTGGGGTGGGTGGTGGCTTGCAAGCTGGAGAGAAGGTTTTTGCGGCTTCAGAGAAAAGAGAGTGAGATGAGATTCCAACAAAAGGAGAGGCAACGACTTGGTTTGCACCAGCTGGTTCCCAGGCCTCCTACATATAGTTACCTTGAAATTGAAATGAAATCTATGCCCTGGCAATGCTGAAGCCTGCATGGGCAGCCCGTATGTGGCGGTTCTGTTGAACTTGTCCATAGTGGGTTTCATGGTCTAAGTTGATGAGAATGACTGACCAGGTCTCTTCCTTGCATGGCTAGCACAGTAGGATTTCTTTCTGTAGCCCTCTTCCCTTAGAACGGGTGCATTCGTGATGAGCTTACTGAATGTTTACCAGACATCTGAAAGCCTTCTTTTCCCCCTCCACTGAGATAAGGGCTTGGCTAGTTATCCAATTGCTGGTTACAGAGGACTTTGCACTTCATTTTTAAAACACAAGTTCCCAATTTCTGGTCCACATAGTCACTGACAAAGGAAGCTATAAATTTCAGGGGTTTGTGGATACCTAGAGTCATGCTGCACCCACTTAAGGGAAATTTTAAGGTTTTCTCCTTCTTCTTAAACTGCAAGGATATCCTAGAGGGGTTTAAGTTTGTTTTAAAAAAAATTCTAGTGTTTTCCCATCTGTATATAGCACATATGGACAGTACCAGCAGCCAGACAATGCATCAGACTCCCTGCACCTGGAGCTACAGATGGCCATCGGCCGCCATGGAGGTTCTGGGAACCGAACCCAGGTCCTCTGCAAGAACAGCAAGTGCTCTTAATCTCTGCGCCACCTCTCCCACTTCAATGCCTTCGTATTTTTGTTGATCTAAGGTCTAACCGTGAAGTTTGTGGCTGTGAGGCTCCACCACTGGGCTGTGTGGAAGACTCTTTAGCTCTAATTTTTTTTAAAGAGAATTTTCCTCCTGAGATCCGTATTTGTAGGGTGCTGAATACCTGAGTAAAACCCTCCTCCTTCTCACGCGTCTCTTTCTCACATTTCCAGCACTAACGTGGCTTGGCCACTCACAGTGTTCTTTCTCTTCTCTTCATAGTTCTCTGCCTTGACTCCCTTTACCACCAAGGCATAAGCTGCTGAAATGGGAAAAGGAGAATGCAAGAATGCTCAGTATGTCTTCTTGAGAGTCTATAAAACACCTTTTGTGTTTAGTAATCTTAAAGTCAAGCTGAGTGTGATTTATAATGCTACTCCCATGTACTTTTCCTACAAAAAAATGAAGATGTGGGTGGAAAAGACAGGACGGGGGAGGGGGCACGGTATGTTGTTTTAACGTTTGCTGAATTTCAAATTTTCTAAAAGTATTATTTTCTGCTACGATTTTTGGCAGGTATGATTTTTCCATCTGTTGAGTCTGCCTTCAGGTTCAATTACAGATCTGTGTAGCATTGCTTGCACAGACTCGTGGGGCCCTTTCCAAGGTCACCCCTAAAGCTAATGTATGTTCGCGCCCCTGAGATCCCATCTGGTCTGTCTTTTGAAAGCTGAGATTACTTACAGAAGAGAAGGCAACTTGGAAGTAGATTTTTTTTAAAGTAGTATTGTTTTTGAAACAGAAGTATAAAATTCAGGTCGATTCAAAAGCGGATCTTACATGATGGCAACTTTATATCCATGGTTTAGCGCTTCCTTCTGTTTGAGACTAGACTTCATCCCTTATCCTCGACGTATTAGTTGGTGGATTACGATAGTCTGACTGCTGATTCGGGCTTTTCTAATATCCACCTTCTTTTCTTCACACACACACACACACACACACACAATATTAAGGCAAGCTTCCCAGAGTGCCAATCAATAAAGCAGATAAAACATCTCTGAAAATGTCAGTAGATGAGGAAAGTATTTTTAGCTGGGCTTTCATGCAGAAAGAGGCATATGAACATGCTAGAAAGCCCCTTGCAAGATGTGGGGAAGGGAGGGAAACTGCCGTAGGACAGGACATGGAGGTGGGGTCTTATTGACTGAAGTGTTTCTTCGTTCATAGTCCCACTATTGGTAGAAGAATCTCCTACTCTAATGTCATCCAATACTGGGCTGCCGAGACTGGCAGTATGTTGCACCCCACAACCTGGGAACACTACACGTTGTGCGAGGTCACATGATGACTGCACTGAAGTGGGGTGAAGCTGCAGGGCTGTGGTACACAAATTTTGTCCTGACTCCTGCAAAGGAGTAAAATCCATTCGTCTGCACAATTTCCCAGGCTTGGGGCAGGGGTGAAGCTTCTTAAGCTGAGGGCTTGTGGTCACAGTTCATCCAGCTGCAAACACTTGGATGCAAAGCATCTCTGGCAAAAGTCAGCAGGATTTGCAGCTCTCCCTTGGTAACTGTGGGCACCAGAGACACCAGAGTAGGCATTAAAATGTTAGATCTCATGCTACAGCTGGGTACAAATTTGGGGACAAAAAAGAGAAAGCATCACCAACCACATTATCTAGGTTTTCCAACTCGAACCTTCAGCTCCTCTGCAAATGCTGTCTGTGCTGTTATGGACTGAATTACGTGCCCACAAACTTCCTATGTTGAATCTCAAACCCATAAAGTGATGGTGCTTCTGATAAAGCTGGTCTGCCTCCCTCTTTCTGTTTCTGTCTGTTTCTGTGTGTGTGCATGCGCACATACACATGCATGTGTACACATGGTGTGCATGGGTATGCGTGCATACATGCATGATATATGAGGAAATAGTTCAGTGATTGTTATTTACAATCCAAGAAGAGGTGTTTCATCAGGTACCAAACCCGACAGTATTTGGATCTTGGCATCTATTGTTCAGGTCTTGAAGGTTTTCTGTGGCAGCCCTAGGGACCTAAGTGTGTATCCTATGCCCACCCCAACGGGCTACACATAAAGAGTGGCCCACAGGTGGAGGGTATTAGAAGACACTGTGGACCTATGAAGGGTGGCACCTAATCTGAGGTCCTTAGTTGAGGTGTGCCTTTGTGGGGACTGCAGGCCTTTTGCCTGTGCCCGAGTTTGTCTTCAATAGCTCCGAGAAAGACCAGGACCAAAGCAACTAGTGTGTGTGTTGCGGGGAGGGGGACAGGTATTTGGATTACACTTCCAGATCACGGCCTGTCACGGAAGGAAATTAGAGTAGGAATTCAAGGTAGGAGTCAGGAACTGAAGCAGAGACCGTGAAAGAAGGCTACTTACAGGCTTGCTCTGCATGATTAGCTCAGCTTGAGGATTTTTTTTACAACCAAGGACCACCCGTCCAGGATTGGCAGCACACACAGTGGGACGGGCCCTCCCCAGCTCCTCCCACATCCATCACTAATCAAGGAGATGCCCCACCGACTTGCCTACCTGCTAAGTTGGTGGAGACATTTTCTCAGTTGAGGTGCTGCCTTCCCATATGACTCCACTGAAGTCAAACTGACGAAAACACTAAGGAGCACAGGCCTGACACACGTTCCTCTGTCATTATCATCCGGTCCTCTCATTCTCGACTTGAAGCTTTAGTCTGGGAGTTAAATAAACATTTTCTCTTTGTAAGTGAGTTGATCAGGTGCTCAATCACAGTAGCACTAAGCTAAGACACCGCATTAAATAAAAATTGGTTTAGGTACCAAATTCTTAGCTGCTGACAGGTGTTCTTGCCTCCACCTGGCCTCTACACACTCTTATCATTTACACATTAAATTGTATTCTCGCTCCAATTTTCAAGAGTAAAGAACAGATTAAAGTTCAACTTGAGAATGTTTTCTTAAAAAAAAAACTAACAACGTGAAAATGTCCCACCCTCAGTGCCACTCTTCAGGGGGCTGAAACAGAACCCTCCTCGCTATTAGGATGACAGGAGGTGGTGACGAGAGGCTCCTTCAGCTTCCCCAGTTGTTAACTAAGAGGACAGAAGCGACAGGTGCTCCACAAATCCCCTTCAGCGGTCACAGTTCACGGCTCTGGACGATAGCTGTTTAGGACCTGTAGGGCTTACAGAATCCCATTTACTAATAGTACGATTTGTAATTTTGAATAAGATACGGTAGCAGTTAGTCAAATCTGAGTCATGGAGACTGCTTCTCTCCAAAGTGCCCCTCCGGCTATAATTTCCATATGCATATTTACCTCGATTGCTTTGCCCTGTGATACTAATTTTAACAACCTTATTGAGCACATTGTGCTTTTGAAATGCCGGGAGAGAACTAAACAGTCAAGGGTCAGAAGTCAGATCTGTTTCTGTATAAAATTACAACTTAATTACTAGCTGCATCCAGGGGCCAGGCTGATTTTAATTTGGAACTCATTAGACCGACTATTTAGAATCTATGTTTTAACTATAGCATTAGGGAGTCACTGATGTCCCTTCTCTACCTCTGAGCAGAAATGCTGTGTGTCATGGCTTTCCCAGCCACTCTCCGAGCTGCTGGCTGCTCACACTGAAATCACGATCACTAACTTGTTTGCTGCAGCCTTCATAAAATTTAATGTGCCTTTTAAAAATGCCCTTTAGCAAATGCATTTAGGAAGGAGTCCACAGGAATAAGGCTTCCTTGCTTATGCTAAAGGACCCGACATGTGGCAACACAGATTTAGTTTTGACATTATTTTAACATAACAGTAGAAGCCCCAACAACCCTGGAGCCTCAGCAGCAAAGCACCCCAGGAAATGCCTGGAAATAAGGAAATGGAGTTCTGCAGGGGTTCAAAGGAAAACAGCAATCAATATTGAACATGACAAGAAAGAGTCATTGCTGAAGGACGTTCTGTAGATCACTAATGCTGTGGGTAGAGAAGCTCTTTGCTAAAGAGAAAGCACACCATCTAATAGGCTGGAAAGAGTATGTTCAAATAATATAACATCTAGGAGATTCCTGCCAAGAGAGGGGGGAAGGATTTGCTCATGAAGAAAGTTGGTATGATTTTCTTGCAGAACTCATTTTTGGTTTTAAGCAGTGGAAGCTTAAACAAAAGTATTGACATTGCGCAGTCTTCTGGAAACATGGCTAAGGGAAGGTTTTCTCTTTAATGCAAAGAAAACTACAAAGAAATCACAAAATAAATATGATTTGTGGCCATTTAACCTCTGAGAGAGGCAGAAGTAGACTTGGGAGATGTGGGGTTACATAGTGTGGAGTGACTTCTTGTGCCCCCACATCCCACTTACCTGCCTGCCCTCTGTATGATCAGCCCACCTTATCTTGGCTTCCCTTTAGAAATGGCTCACCAGTTAATTCAGAGTTAATTGTGTGTGTGTGTGTGTGTGTGAGCACACACGCACACACACACACACACTATCATTTCCAGAATGTATAGTTCTGTTTTTGCCTTGGCTTGGAGGAGTTGTGCTTCGTGGTAACATGAGCTTGGTGCAATTCTATGAATCTCCTTCAACAAACTTCTTTGAGTAGCATTCTGTAATTGTATCTGAAGCGGAAATAGAAGGGTCTTTTAGGAGACTGACTGTCCCTGGGAGAGCCCCAGTGCCCCCACAATACTTATATACTGATGACGTCATGTCAAATACAGGTTTATCAACCCTATACTGAGATGCATAACTACGGAGCAGCCTAGTTTCTCTGAAGATCACCATACACAGAAGTCTGCATTGGGAACAAAACCAGATGGGCCTTCTTAGATGTCTTTTAAGCTCAAGTCAGCTAAGTTTGATGAATCTATTTGCAAAAGACTGAATATCACATTTAGGCATGGGGTAAGATGTGGGAGCAGCTCAGAGCTGACAGCTAAGTCCAAGTATCCCTGCGAGAGGGAATCCCAAGGAGCTCCGGGAAGCCCAAGGTACATATGGAGATGCAGACGGCAACATAGGGACAGTGTCAGGAAGGCCCCACCTCTCTGCTCTGCTGTCCTCAACCTTGCACACAAATGCATCATTGGACCACACGATGAGAATCAACACCCCCTTCCCTGAGCTATATTGTGTTATATTTCGGGGAGTTCTGAGTCTGCCAAGATCTGGTTCTTAGTACCGAAGTTCCTGAGTCTGGGGCTCTTTTTCCAAGAAAAGCGTTTATCCTAGAACTTCCTCTGTGCCTCTGCTAACTTTCAGTTCTGAGTAAATAAAGAGCAATGCTGGGTAAGAATTGTCGAAGACAACACTGACTCCTAAGCAACCAGTCCCTCACCCTGCAGAACACTGAGCTTAGATTCTTGCTCCCGGATGAGGCAGCTGCTGCTGTCACATAAGCATTGATGGCCTACACCAGGTAACCACAGGCTGTCCTAATTGGGGGAGGATCGCCCAAAGCTATTCATGGTGAGAACATTCATTTCTCTTACTCTGAAGCATTTTCTGGGAACTGCCATCACATCGGTTAAATTCTTTTTCCATTGTTTCTTTACGGTTGTATCTGATGCATGTACAGCCACAGAGTCAAAATCATATCCAGTGGTTGGAAAGTTAGTTTGGTGCTTAAGAGCACTGAAACTCTTCCACAGGCCCTGGGTTCAATTTCCAGCACCCACTTGACAGCTCACAACCATTCTTAGCTCTAGTTCCAGGAGTTCTGATGCCTCCTCTGGCTTCCAAGGGGATTGTATGCACACAGTGCACAGACATGCATGAAGTTAAAACCACCCATATACATATAAAAATAATAATGAAAAAGAAAATAAAGAAAAACATGTCCCACAAAGAGGCAATCTAGGGGTTCGGAGTGAACTCTGTGTTAGAGCACTTGCCGAGCGAGTGTCAGGCTGGGTTCAATTCCCAGCACTGAAAGAAAAGCAGGAGGCCTATTTAGAATTCTGCAAAGAGGCAGGCTTTATGAGTTCACCTGAGTATTCATTCTCTCAGGAAAGGCAAATCAGGAGGAACACAAGCTTGGAGGGCATGCAACTGCGTTGTTTGAAAGGGTAAAGGAAGAGATGGGTGAACAAGCAGTTTGGAAGCTTGTTTGTTGGGAATGAACTTCAAAAACACAGTTGAAGTCCCCATGGAGCTCTTAAAAATCTAACTCGTATCCTGCAGAGGTAGGCTGCAGTTTCAACCAAGATCAGCCCATACTTTATTTATTTAGTCCCCCAATGTTTCCAGAATCAACCCCAAACAGTGCCACATTTGTTGTGGCTATAGATTTAAAGACATTTTAGTTCTTAGCCCCGCCAGCAAGGCCATTTAGACTCTCCTCTCTGCTATCACAAATACTGAGGCAGACTAAGCTAGTAAAGAAAGAGGGTCATCAGGTCACAGTTTTGAAGGCTGAAGGAAGAATCACCACGGCAAGGGTGAGCTGAGTTCTCCCTGCAGCTGTATCACCTCATTGTGGATCACAGAGGTGGGAACATGAATGAGAGCAATCATGTAAAACTGGAAGAAGGGGAGAGCCTGTGTGGAAAAGGCTTAGGCTTGGGAAACAAATAAACCGTCTCCTGTAACACTTTAGTCCTTTTTGAAGGAATATTCCCACCATCCCTCAAAGAACCAAAGACCTACCCCTAGACATTGTCTCTTAAAGGTTCCACACCACCTTCAAATACTGCCATTTGGAGGCCTAACTGAGCCTTGTAGGAGTAAGAGTGGCGCGAATGAGAATATAGAAGCCATAATCGTGGTGTTGCGACTATTCCCTGGTTCAGGCTTCTAGGGGGAGCAGTTCTCCTATAGCCCCGCGGGGTTGAGTGAACATAGGGAGTCTCCATCTGTTGCCCCCATCATCTCCGATATCCCAGCTCCAGCAATGGGAATTGCTTGTGGGGTATGCTGAGGAGCTGTATAATCAAAAATCAATGATCCAAACGGAGGTCTGTTGTTCTACAGCTCAGCTGGTGTAATATTACAATGCCAATCCTAATGGAGTTACATAGAATCCATCAAAATACCAGGATGCAGGGGTCAATGAGAACGGCAATGCCTCACTTCCCGGCAATTACCACTTATTACTGGGGCAGAGCTTTCCCTCCGCTATTCAGCTTACTTCAATAAATAATACTACGCAGCCCTGCAGGGCAGTCGCGGGAACATTGTTCCACGGTTGCAGCTTCGCAGTCAGATCAATAGCCAGTCCTTTTGAGACACAGGTGAGAACCCCTGCATACAGGAGTAGATGAAATCACCTCTGCTTAAGGTTTCAGAATTATGTATCACAGCCTCTTTTCATCTGATATCTACCGGGGTATCAAGGAGGTTCCTGTCCTCTAAACTTTTCTGACTTTTACACCCACTGAGAACAGCCATCTAGTCCCTCGAAAGGAAAAATTAGAGCGTCCCAAAACTTCACTTCTTTTGATCCTGCCTCCGTGGCTCCTACTTACCTAACTTGCTCCTCTGCATTCATTTATACAGATTTTTGCACCCTTTGTTTTTAAAGAGAAAATATAAGTGACCGAGATTTCATAATTGTAAGAGGTGGCTGTAGAGGGAAGTGATGTCATGCTGGGGGCCCCCCTGCACCTCTCACCCGATTCTGTTGTTAACTCCCTCTCCCAGGTGGTCGGTCGGTCTTTCTTTCCTCATAATTACAGTGAAAATTGGATTAGAAGGGTGGTTGTAAACTGGTGGCTGACTTGTGAGCCGTGCGACACAGAGATATTTGGAGTAGTTGTTCATTAATAGTGTGACTTTAATGTTTGGAACCAGTGTGCACTTCCTGTTGCGTTTCTTAGGTCTACTCCCACCACTTACATTTTATAACCGCTCCTGTGGTGTGCCTCGGCATTTTAACCTCCAGCTAGATGGTGATCGTGAACAGTTTGCAATGATACAGGTTGAGCATCTTTACTCCCAAAAGGTACAACCTAAAGTACTCCAGCATCTGAAGCTTACTAATCGCTCCTGCAAACAGCACCTCCAAGTGGAAAAGCCCACATCCAATCTCATATGACAGGTCACAGTCATAATGCAACTCCACTAAAGACACTGTCTAAAATCATTTTCAGCCTGTGTGTATAAGGTATTGTCCAAACAGTCATGCATTTCATGCTTAGATTTGGATTCACTTCCTAAGATCTATCATTGTATATAAGCAACTATCACAAATCCAAAGCTATCTGAGATGCAAAACACTCATGATTGGCCCAAGGTACTTATAAACAAGCAAAGCAGCCAATAAGGACCACAGAGTTGATACCAAACTTCTCCATGCAGCAAACATTGTCCCAACAGTTTCACTTCTACCATATTCACCTGATTTCCTATTAGGTGATATTGTCACCTTGGTTTCTTTCATATTAGGAAACCTTGTCACTATGGTTTGAATGAGGGTGGACTCAAAGGTTCATATGGAGAAGCTTGGTTCCCAAAATTCTGGCACTGGGGGTGTTACAAACAGACCCTTAGGCAGAGCCTAGCAGGAGATCCTTAAGTCCTTGGGCTAGTACCCTTGAAGGTCTCTTCCCTTCTGTCTCTTGCTGTCACCCTAACTTCCATGCTTCCTAGTCTAGATGTGACTACCTTCCCTGACACATTCTATTACCATTGACACTTGGTGATTCCTCTGAGACAGAAAGCAGTGGGCTAAGGAAGGGGGTAAACCCAAATCTAGAGATTTATGAGGATAAGTTTTGGAGGCGTAATGGATAACGGAGGATTAAGTCTCTCTGCCACCTCTGGCTGACCCTTTTGGGGACTTGGAAAGTAGCAGATGTTGGAGTTTTGACTTTCTGCTCCTTTTCTCTTAGGTGAGATATAGAATGTCTGTGAGTGGAGGAGCCCAGCCATTGTAGCAGGGACCCATGCCCAGGCACAAATGCAGAGCTTCAGACTGCTCGTCCTTCTGCCCAAGCCGCCCGCCCACAGGAAAGAAAACAGGACCAAGGAGTCAGAAGAACACGGCTGAACTCTGGATACAGGTTGAGCAGCCGCCATTATCTGGAGCTCTGACTTCATCATCTGTGTCCTAATTTTCTTATCTGTGAAATGAGCAAAAAATAGTTATGTTGTGGGTTCAGCGGGAAGGGGGCACCAGTTTTTCACTTGGTATCTGTTTATGTGCCATTCACAAAGCCTAGCATGTGTGCTACTGGGTAGTTGATTAATATATATTATATTTGATATTTATATTTATGTTTATATAAATGTATATGTATACTAAAATATATAAAAACATGTTTGCAATAACTGATCAAGTACTGAGAAAACACTAAATTGTCCAATTCTGAATTTAGTTCACTACATTCGGCTGTCTGATCATTCTCTCCAGTGAAAGGGATATTTACACTTCACAATAGTTTCTCTAGATACTGTGTCGAGGGGTCACCTTTCATGAATCAGCACAATCCCTAACTATATTTTTCTATTCCTAGTTCCTGTGGCTATGGCCAAGATTGGACTTCCCTACTGATATCCATGGCCCCAAGTGCCATAACAGAAAAATGGTTCTTTGACCATTCCACTAGAATCCAAGCACGTAAGGCAGGATCCTCTTTTTCCTTAAACCCGTAATACAGAGTTTCTACACCATCAAATTTGCATCAGATCCTTTTCAGTTGTCATGGTGACTGTCTTGAGCAATGTAGGATATTTACCCACATCCTTGACCACTGCTCACCCTTTAGCATCCTCTTGTTGCGGCAATAAAAATGTCCCCAGACATGAGCAAATGTCCCTCATGGAACAAAATTCATCCTCGGTTGTCACCTCTTTGCTCAGAGGAATAAAAATTCACCTGACTTCATAAGACAATAGTATGCTTTTCCTAATTTTAAATGACCAGACATTTGCTTTGGACATTTCTGAAACTGGATTTTATTTTCTTTAGTAAGTGAATTGACTGTCTGGGCTTTGAGACACGATTTCTGGTGATAAAATAGCCAGGAAGCATCTTCTGTGTTCCAGGGTGTCAGGGGTCTCAAGGGGATTGCACACACAGCTGGTCTGCCTTTAGCCTATATGACAACGCAGCCTGTTTGGAGAGATCTGGTAGTAGGAACACAAGAAAAACATGTCCCTCAACTCTGTTGTCTTTTTAAACCAGATGAACCCAGTGGAGCTCAAACAGGGGCCCCTCAGCCCTGACCATACATAGCCCGCATCATGCAGGTGTTTCTTGACCAAAGTAAATCTCCCCCAAAGCAGAGGCACCTAGATAAAGAACATATGTGACCACATTCTGCTCCCTCCGAGGGCAGCCACATCCTGGCTAGGAGTTGTTTACAGATGCAAACACAAACTTATTATCCTCTTTCAGACTGAGTAAGTTGCCAAAAATACAGAGGTCTAAATTGCCTGGTTTACCTTCTCCTTGGAGGGTGTGGAGAGACAGACAGATTGCCCTTCTCCGTTCATTATACCTCCATCAGAGCATCAGAGAAACATAATTCACCCACTCTGCCGGCTGTGCGCACCTCATAAATTCTGTAGTCAGCGCTTGTACTTCCTTTTTCATATGCAGTATGTCTTCAGCAGCGCTAATTACATGACTGATAATGGTCCCCTGCTCTGAGTTCTGATTTTGGATGAAATATAGACCAGTCTGGAGCAGGGTACCCAGGCAAAAGCCTTGATGGCCCCACATCGAAGTGTTTCCTAAAGTCCAAATAAGGAGTAAGTCTGAGAAACTCAAAATGGAGGAAGGATGACACACAGTGACATTTAGGCTTGTAAAACTGAGACAATACAGAAGATACATGTGAAGAAGTCTTCAGAACCTTGCCTAGGATTAGATAGTCTGATTCTTTTAGTCTTGCCTTAAACATCACTTCCTTGTGGCCTTCCATAACTCCGTCCCAGCATCCTTCCTCTCCACCGCACATCGTTGATCATGTGCTCCTCTGTTGTCCTATGGTATCTGCACATCTGTAGGGGATCCCAATACCCTGGACAAATGTCTGAAATCATAGGTAGCACCAAACCTTACGTGTATTATAATTTTCCTACAGCTGCATAACCATGGCAAAATTTAATTTATAAATTAGACATCAGGGATGATTAATAACTAAAAATAAAATAGAAAATTATAGCAAAACACCCCAATAAAATGGTACCTTTGTGTACTGTACTCTTTGGGACTCTGAGGTAGTATGATGTCTACATGATGAAATGAACTGAGGTGAAAGGCACAGGCACTGTGATGTGGTGTCGTGGGGGTCACATAAACACAAGCAATGTGATATCATACAATCAGGCTGCCATCAGACATGACCTCTGTGTGACTGACAGATGGTATATGCAGTCTGCATGTCCTGAACAAAAGAATGGTTTATACTCCTGGCATCTGGCCTTATGAGGAGGCATCATGCCACTCCAGGTGACCACTTTCAGCATTATGAGCTCTTAACTTCTGTAAATTTTCATTTAATATTTTTGGAGAGAAGTTGATCACACATAGCTGAAACTGGGAAAAGCTGAGGCATGATGAATTGTGGTCTGGGATTGCTAACTAGTATCTTACCAATATGGCGCTTTTTTTCGCTTTTGTCTTCCCTGTGTGTGCTTGGCTTCTCTGTATATAGCACATTAAAGAAACCTAAAAGACCACACCCATTGGAATTTTCAATAAATGGCCATCTAGGGTGACTTACTAGATGAATGGACTTTGCCATGCTGACCTGGCCATTTCCCCAGTAATGACAAAGTAAAATAGTGTTTGTTCACTAGAAAGACCTAGGTCTAAATTCCGAAGTAAACGAGTAGCTCATTTCTGGGTTCCGATCTCCCTACTTGTAGAACACAGAGGATGACATAAAGTTGTCGTGAGGGTCTTCAAAAGACAGCTGGGAAAGGGGTGCTGGAGAGACCTGTTAGCATATCCTCATCAGGGTTTGGAAAGGCTGGAACCAAACCAACCCATTGCTTGATTCATCCCTCCCCACCCCATCCTTTACCCCCATCCCCCGATTCCTACACACCTCCCCTTACCATTGTTAGGAGGTTGGCTTCATCTCTTTGTTTTTTTTGACTCCTTCACTGCACAAGTAGGAACTATGCACATGAAAGGTTTAGAGAAGAAACACAGAGGCATGCATGGTGTTTGCTCTAAAGCTTGTGAGAGTTGAGACAATGGCTCTGATGGATACTAAAGATAGGGTCTGAGCCAGCCAGACTCAAGAAGGCTAAAGAAAGCTGAGTCATTGCCTTAGAGAAGTAACCAGGATTTACTTGTTTTTCACAGGACTCAGGGAAAAACGAGGGCTGGGACAAGAGTATGTGGCCTCTAATGCAATAAGGAGCTTCTCATGTCACTAAGCCTTAATTCCCCAGGAGCTGGCTTCTCCTCCTTTGTCACAGTGCCCAGAGGTCAAAGATGGGATACATTGACTCAGAGACCATGGGAGTGGAGGCTAAAGATGTACACAGAGAAATCCAGACTTGCTGCAGTGTCCTTGTGATGTCCTTCCCTGCAGTCCTCTGAGCTGGCTGCCTCCTCTTCTCTACACAAAGTGACCGAGGGCTGCTCTTCTTTATAAGCCTGTGTCCAGATGGACAGTCACATCTACACAAGGAGGTCACCAGCTTGTCCTGCCCCTCAGAGCACACATCTGCTAAGGACAGTAGGGGGGATGGTGTTCGCTAAGACAGTCTAGGGAAACAGAAAGCACAGGCCACCCTTCACATTATCTTACATGCTACGTGAGAAGTGAGACCTCTGAGATCTAGCTTAATGATAGTCCCTAATCTGATGAAGATGTGTCCCGGTGATTCCACCTAATGAAAAGCCCACATCTCTGAAGCATCTTCTCTCCTAGTAGCTATCCTGGTGGCCCTTTGACACTGAGCCCTGTCAAGGCCAAGGACACAGTACCCCTTTCTGATGGCACCCCAGAAGCCATATGATAAGAATCTAATTTGGAAGCTTGTAGTCTGGCTGGTCCTGGAGTTAATTCACATGCTGCTTTTAAAGGCAGATGTATCTATTGTGGCCAGTGTCACAATTGGTACTGAAAAGTCTTAACACCTTTTCAAACTCAATTCACTCTTGATGCTGTAAGAAAAGACCAAGTCAATAAATAAGAAGTTGAATCTGTTTGTGGTCCATTTTGCTAATGTATATTAAATATCACCTGCAATTTGAACTTACCTCATAAAATGTTTACATGCCATTAAATGCTCCTAACATCCCTTGTGTAAATTAAGCAGACTGTGATGTCCCTCATTCCAAGGAGCAACATTACTTAAAGCTGTAAAATACTTTCAAGCAATAAATCAAATAGCTTGCTCCTTAAAAGCGGGATTATAAATATGAAAGGCAACAATGCTAACCCCCAATGTCTGTACTTGAAACACTTTGGGGAAAATAGAAAAGAAAGAAACCGTGTGATCTGGATGTTCAGTTCATCTGATCACGGCGCTTTGGGCATCTGTGTTCCTGGAAAATGTTTTCTGCAATTAAGCTTTCCAAAACAAACAACTATTCTTTATGTAAAAGGGACAAGTCCACAGGAACCTATTCATCCAGGGGCTGCCATCTCAGCCAGCAACTTCGCCAGCACGTAAGTGGTCTTCTCGGTTGGAAGAATTCTATAAAGGGCTTCCTGGTTGAGAAGTGCTTAGAAGTCTCACTTGCACCCCATGTGCCTTCCACACTGTTGCTTTTTATAAAACCTCTTCCTCCTCCCTCGGCTGAGCCATCAATGGGCTGTTTTCTTGCAAGTGCTCCAAGTTTAATGGAGCTTAAGTGAGACACAGACCATTAACACAGTATCAATATTTATTTTTGGTTGCCACAGAAACAGATAGCAGACGGTGGGGGACTTCTCTCCCCATTTGAGCCAAAGGTTCTTTTGCAGACTAATATTCTGTTTTAGTTCCTTCGGGGGGAGGCTAAAAGGGGGTTCCTATGGGAGTTAATAAACCATCATTTATTTATTAAACAAAATCATATAGATGAGGGTCCAGACTTAGTGTGTCCAGACAGTGTGTGTGTGTGTGCATGCACGCACACACGTACAAGTATATGCGAGCATATGTTTATACATGCACAAAAGGATATACAGCTCAGTTTATGTACCTCATAGACCTCTCTCCTTTCCCATCTCCCAACCTGGTCACTCTTTGGCTCCTTCGCTGCCAGGCAAAGGCTTCCCCAGCATCACCTCTCTTGCTCCAGGGGTTCTGTTTTCTAACCTATTAATCAGGTTTGAGGCTCTGAGGAAGTGCATGCCCTGCTTGCTAATTGTGTTTACCTTTGTAACAAAACTGTAGATGGCTATGGAGCAAAGGCCATCATCAGGTTTTGGTTTGAATTAATCCACAAGACTGAGGCACTCACAGTGTGGTTCTTTTCTGAAGGCCTCTGTTCCGCTCTCCATGGCTAGGCGTACCGCTGCTTCTTCGAGTGGAAGGGTTTGCTCTAATGCAGAAAGTACCACAGAATTGAGAGGCAGCACCACGTGGGAGTTTTGTTGCTGACTCAGAATCTAACGTTGGATTTGTATCATTCTTTGACATCTACAATTTTGCTCAACAGAAATAGAGACTCAAGCTCCACGGTTTCTGCCAAGGATTTGGATCATGGAGTGTTGTAGTGATGTGGTTCTGGGTCACCAGCTGGTTACACAGACCCTGTCAGGCCACAACATAAGTCCATTCCATGCCCCTTCCCACCTCTGGAATTCTGACCTCTCGTTAGTTTGCAATGCCAGCTCTAACCTAACCTTTAGTTGACTGGCTGTCCTTTTCCTTCCAATGTTCTTTGTCTTCTTCACGGAGCTGTTTTCTGCTCAGGGGTCCACCCACTCTCTTTTCATGGGTTGCCTTGCAGTTCTAAGCAATTGGATATCTTGCCATTCCAAAAGCTTGAATTCCACATTCTGGTTGTGATAATCTCTTTGAGGTTGTATTTGTTTCCAATTGCTGCATTTAAGTCACCCACAAACTGAACAGCTGAAAAATGCATCCATCTATTAGTTCATAATTTGGTAACCCTAACATCAGTTACTGCATAGTTAGGTTCTGGGCTTCAAGTACGGCTAAACGAAAATCAGACTCTTCATTTGAAGACTCTTCAGAGAAACCCAGGCGCAAACTCCCTGAGGTTGTTTTAAGAATCCAGCTCCCTGGGATTGGAGGACTGAGGTCCCATTGCTGTGTTCTTTCCCATGTGACTACCTCCGTCTTCCAAGTTAACAGCAACATCATGAGTCTTCACCTCCAAATCTCTCTGATTCGTCACCAACTGGACAATAATCTCTGCTCTTCAAAACTCACAAGATTAGGTCTAGCCCATCCAAGAAACCACCCTATCTTCAAGTTAGCTGACTGGGGAACTTGTATGACATTTGAAAATTCATTTCTCCTCAGTATCTAAGTCAATGTTGATTAGATAACCAGGAAATGGAATTTTTAAGACCTTAGAATTTAAGGATTTTTTTCCATTTTTTTCATTGTACAGGGTTGCATAAGGTCCTTTACATGCAAGTGTATAATGTTCTTGGAACATATTCCTTCCCATACTCAAATGTCCTCCTCTTTCTTGCCCCTGCAATAGGGATCTTGAAGGGCATTCAGGGTATCTTAGGATTCTACCCACCACGCAGTGTAGGATTAAGACAAAATGAAACTGGACTAGCTACACCCAAACCATGAGGAGTATCCTTGCCTTTCTGACTGCAGAGAACTCTTCACGAAGGGGCCTAGAGGCACACAAATCCATGCTTCTCTTTTGGGCTAATTTCAGGCAGTTTAGATCACATATTTCAGGATAAACAGTTGATGAGCACAAAAATAATGTTTTATACACACACATGTATGCACATGTGTACACATGTGTGCACAGCACAACCACATCTTCCTCACTGTGATGAGCCTCACGGTTTAGCAGGAGTCAGAATCACATAGAATGTCATGCTGTGACCACTGGAGTTTCTGAGTCATGAAGTTTGGGAGGATGGAGCTTGATGATCTCCCGAGTGTTGCAGATGCTGAAGGTCTGAGAACAGGGCTTTGAGAAGCAGCGTGAACTTTGCCCATCAACAATACCACTGTGTTCTGTCACTGTATGAATTCATGTTATATTTAGAGATTTATATATACACACACACTGTGTTTGGATATTAAGGGATACTTTTGTAAATGTTGGTTCATTGTATACATCTATTTATAAAATACTTAGAAGAGTTCCAGGCAGTGAACTTTCCATGAGAATGTATGTTCTACCCTTGCTAAAGTCCATTCTGCTTTCTGACACTGTTTTTTTCAGTAAACTCAACTCGAATTATCTGCTGCCTCTTATGTATTTGTGAATTTCAGCATTTCCGCCATCCCAGAAGACCTATAATGCCTTCAGCCTGGCTCTGTTCTTACTCCGTTCACTTTCCTTTTAAAGAGACCCTTAAACATTCTTTGTGGCTACAGCCTGCCAACCCTCTCTTTCCCATCCTCCCCGTGGACACACTTTGAAAATTCTCTGTAAAGTCAACATTCAGAGACAATGAAATGGTCCAACACATGGCCGAGTGGATGCTGTCCTGGCCAGGAGGTTTCAATCTTCAAGAAGAAATGGATTATAATCTTTTTTTTTCTAGTTTTCTACTTAATAGCCAGATCTCTGTCAACAAAAACATCAGGACAAACTGGCTCCAACCCAAAGGGTCCAAGATGGCATTGCCCTGTGCTGGTGAGACTCAACGGGGCTTAGGATGTGCCCTCAGGACCCAGGCTAACTCCCTTGCCAGTCTTTGGCTATTGAACCATCTCCCACCAGACAAATCTCATGAAGCTCCGGTTGCATCTTATGCTTAGTGATCCCACAAAGCAAGGCCTTCCCTTACCTAACAGTCTCAAGTGAAACTAGGATTAAGTTTCACTGGGCAGACATGCATCATTACTTGACCATTGAACTCAGCTAGATGTCATCTACTGACCTGTCACGACCTGGGAAGTGATGCTATGCTTTGATCCAACATGGGTTAGCCTCACTTCGAACCTACAGGTGGGAGTTGAGAGAGCGGTGAGTCCCCAGAGCAAAGGAAGGTGGCTACCAAGATTAAGTCAGAATACCAAGCAGACAGAAGCTTAACCGCTGTGGTGAGCTTCCTACAGAGGTCACTGCAATGCCATCTCATCACGGCACCTTCGGACCTTCTGGTCAGTGCAAGGTTTGATGACAATGGTAGAGATGCTGACAAGCCTTGAGTGTGTCGTGGGGGTGTCCATACCTGCTCTGCCTGCCTATATTTGACAAGGGAACACTCAATCTCACAATCAGGAGAGATTGGCAGTTGTCTTCACTTTGCCTCTCAACTCTTGACAAAATTTATCAAATTGTCTCCGAGAAACCATTTGTTCACTATATTTATCTTTGTACTCTTTTTTTTCAAAAAAAATTAGTTATTTATTTTATGCATATGTTTGTATCTTCACGAGTTTATGCGTACCATGCGCGTAAGTGCCCGGAGAGGCACGGAGGGCATCAGATATTCTGGAGCTGGAGTAATGAGTGGTTTGAGTAGTGAAAGGTCTTTCAGGGTTTCTCTGCATATCCCTGACTGTCCTGGAACTCACTCTGCAGACCAGTCTGGCCTGGAGCTCAGAGATTCTCCTCCCTCTGCCTCTGGAGGGTTGGAATTGAAGGCGTGCGCCAGCGCTGCTGCATCACCAGCCGGCAGCAGTAAAGTTCTTAAATGCTGAGCCATCTCTTCACCACCTGCGCCCATTTCTTAAAGTCATCTTCAAAGTGTTGATATCTGTGAAGCAAAGAGTGGCAGATCTGTGTCTTGCCTACAGAAGTGAGGTGGACATTACAAAGTTCAACTCAGTAGAGAAACAGAGTATGTGTTTTGAGAGCAAATTAAAGGCAAAGGAATACAAACCCCAAATACAATAGAGTTTTCATTTTCCCTTTGGTAACCAGGAAGAAACAAAGAAATGCCACCACCCTGTGAAGGTCCTCTGGACTTGAGCCACCAGCGGTCCTCCCTGTAATTTGATACTTACCCAAATTATCCCCCACATCATTCTTATAGGTGCCACCTGAGCCTCAAGTGAGCTTGGGATTCTGAATTCCTTGCAACGAAAAATCAATCTCCTGTAGTATTTTACTCCTACCCAGGCTGCTGCCCTCAAGTCATCAAAACAAAGTGCGACAATGAGAACTCACCGAAGACACCAGGATGTGCATCTTCCAGATGCTCGAGCATCAGGGCTGGCTGGAGATAATCCGGAAGAGGTTAGCCCATTCCCAGGTTTCAGAAGACAATAATTAGAAGCAGCTAGATTTTCAAAAAAAATCCACCAAGTAATTTAAATATGAATATAGGATTGTGTCTTCTTAGTAAAGGTCAGGACACCACATAATTGTGTTGCTACTAAAAATTCTCTTTGGCTCAAATCGTTACGTTCAGAAGCTTTCATGTTAGCTGGTCTCATGTCACACTCACAGGGTCCAAGGACAGGGCTTGTTTGTTTTATTTAACTAGAGGAAAGTCGGACCTGGAAAGCTTGTTTGTCTTCACACTAGAGCTGTATTATCCAAACAGTAGCACCCAAACACATGGTGCTATTCAGCACTTGAATTATGGCCAGTGCAGCTAGGTAACTGGAGAGAGAGGGAGAGAAAGAGAGAGAGAGAGAGAGAGAGAAAGAGGAGAAAGAGCAGAAATGAAGCAAAGAATATAGTTTGAATGAAAACTCAATGTACTCCTTGAATTTACTGGAACTGAATCTCACTCTCATTTTACAAGATTCCTTCATTAATGACCTTAACTACATAATTACATAAACATACATACATATCATAACTACATAAACAGAATAAGAAAATGTGTCACTGGCATGTCTACTGTGTGCTCACAGCTAGCGCATGAAATTAAAAACTTGTTCTGTGAAAGGCACTTTACATCCTCAGTGGGTCTTCTTCCCTTACTTATTTTCATTTCCCTCTCCTATACAATTTGAGCAAATCCTTTGACTATGAGTAAAGCAGAAGCTGGGGAAAGCAAGACAACGGATTTGTATCCTGCACATCCCGTTAATCTGGTTTACAAAACACACATTCTGGTTGGGAGTTAGTTCAGACAGTAAAGTGTTTGTCTTGTGAACATGAGGCTAAGAGTTTAATCCCAGAACCTGTGTTTTCATGTTTGTTTTTTTTTAAAAGCCAGGCATGGTGGGACACACTGGTAATCCCAGCACTGTGAAATAGAGCCGGGCTTGGGGACCAGCCAGTCAAATGTACCTGACACGCCCCAGTCCAGTGAAAAACTGTCTCAAAAGGATAAACAGGTGACAGCACCTGGAGAACAAGCCTGAAACTGTCTTCTGGCCCCCACACTGGTGTGCACACACATGCACACGCACCTGCTCTCGTATACACCTACACACACAGGCTCACACACCTACAAGTAAGTGAACTAGAATTTAAAAGTCAGCATAGAAACAAGAGCAAAGGAAGGCTGCTCCAGACAGCGAAAAGGCAATGCCTCGAGGGTAATGGGCTGAGGACATACAGTGGAACCCAAGTCTGCTTGGGAACCGGGGGAGCCTGTCTTGGACTGCTTAGATAGCAGAATTTTAAAATCCACCTCTGTTGTTTCCAGAGAGGAGAGGACTGGTATCGTCAACCATCTGAACACATCAGATGATACAATATAGTTCTATTTTTAGGCCTGCGACTCAACCATGAAACTTTACAACAGAATCCAATGTGTTTTGTTAGAGATGCCACCAGCAGTCACGACTAGCTGGCACTGCAAAAATTGAATGTCACAGCAGAGGGAATTACCACAGTGAGAGAGAGCTAAGGGAACAGTCTTAATGTCATTGATGTCTGGCTGATGGTCCCAAGAACAGAGCTCTCTCTCTCTCTCTCTCTCTCTCTCTCTCTCTGTATGTTATGTGTGTGTGTGTATAAACCCAAACATCTAATGAACCCAGTGATTTTCTCTATCAATCATGATGCCTATGTTTCATTACTTTTCCTGGGGAGACGTGAGGCAGCATTTATTTACCCCACAAAGGCCACTGATGACAGACTCAAGAGATGAATCCGTCCAAGCTCATTTTGGTGTGCCAGAGTTGATTGGGGTTACTTATGGAATATGAGTGACTCAGACAGCCACACTGCCAGAAAGCCCCATCCCAGCATAGCTAGTGACCTCTGCAGATAAATTACATATCCTCTAAGCCTCATATGTGCCAGGATGCAATAATGTTCTTTTTAAGATAAAATTATTATCTCTATAGCAAAATATAACTTTTAAAAATATACCCTTTATAAATTTCAATGATGGCAGAGAAACACACACACACACAGAGAGAGAGAGAGAGAGAGAAAGAGAGAGAGAGAGAGAG
>LOJH01001636.1:22115-32270 GCA_001685095.1 Ellobius talpinus
CACACACACAGAGAGAGAGAGAGAGAGAGAGAGAGAGAGAGAGAGAGAGAAAATCAAACCAAACCAAACAATTTTAATCTTGCTACTTGCTTTCTTCTGGTTCTAAATTTAGTCTTCTGGTGTGACTATCTAGAATTTAAATCTAGCTGATTAAAAGTTCAGGCTGCTGGCTCGGGGCAGCCTTTCCTCCCAGGAGTCCACCATGGTCCTTTTCTGACATCCTCCTCAATGACATCATTTACTCCTTACAGTAGCTTCTGAGAACATGGTGGAGGAGTGGGGTTGGCATGGAAGCAGAGATGATGTTTCTGGCCTGGGGGGCTTCCACCTCACTCCCCAGTGTGATGGTCCTTGTTCCTCTTATGCTTGAATTGTCCATCACATCTCTCTGCCCTGCATCTGCTGCTACTTGTAGCCACACCCTCTGACCTTTAGGGTTTTGTACTCCATAGCCTCTAAGCAGCAAATAGGAACTGCTGAATGGAGGTGATGGTGAGGAACCAGGAAGAACTAAGCCTTAGGAAGACGCCACCTAGCGGTGCTTCGTCTCCATTTCCGCCTCTATGAATGTAGTCATCCACAGCACAGAAGACTCATTTGTTGCTGCGGTTGAGTTTACCCCATTCTTTGGTGTAAAATGCCCCCTTCCGTCCTGATTCTACTTAGAGGTTTACACAGCATCCCCAACACCGCATGGTTCTCAAGCTGAGAGAGAAGACATTAGCTTCCTCTCCTCCCCACCCAGAGCCTTGTTCCTGCCTGCCTAGCATCCACGAGGAATGCTTTCTCTTGCTTGTCAGGAAAACCTGTCCACATCCTGTCACCCGATCTTCCAGAACCTTCTAGTAAGCATTATGTACTAAAACTCTCAGAAGTCTGTAAACATGTTCGTGCCTTTAAAACAAGTATGTTTTTTGCGAATTAGAAAGAAAATAAAAATATCTGGCTTCTCCACTGCTATGCCAGAACTCTTATGGCTTCCATGAAGGGAGGGACAATGGGAAGCAAGAATTAACAAGAATAAAACCAACCTTGATTACTGGGCCAAAACATTTTAAAATGCCCACTTCTTGCTGCTTCTGAGATGAGGGAAAGATGCATTTTCCTTACTCCTCCCAGTAAAGCCAGCTAAAGACCCTGGGATTATGTCCAAGACACATGAAAGAATGTGCTGAAATGCAAACAGGAGCAAGGAGATTGGCCAGGGGTCTCCAGAACTTAAAAGCAACATTGGTGGTGGGTGTCATTGTATTCACATTTTCCTTTTGCTTTATCATGTCCCCAGCTTGAAGCTGGAGAAACCTGCAACCTGGAGAAGCCATGTAAACACAGGAGAAACAAGATAAAGATGAACAGCTCCCAGTAAAACATGATTCCTGTCAGCTAAGTGGCAGGCAGGGAAGAGGGGCCACTTTAAAGAACACCTCTCTGGGAGCTCAGTGCCATCAAAAACTCTGCAGCCTGAGTCGTGTCCACAGCAGCTAAGGCTTGGGTATTGGCTCACACTCATAGCCCTTACTGCTGTCAGCGGAGCCCATGGTGGAACACAAGCTTTGACTTCTTCCTCTCAGTAATGTGAAGTCTCTGTAAGGGGACACACCTGTCACTCCCAGACAGTGACATGCCCAGTAGATCCTGGTGAGGCAGCACTCTGTGCCATTCAACAACAATCAACAACTCTTACTGTTGTCTGAAGTGGATTAAGTTCAAGTGAGAAATAATGCCAGTCCTACCTGGAGCTCATGAATCAACACTGACTTTCCTTCCGCCAGCATAGTGTCAGAGGGACCCAGAAGATTTGAACAAGAATTATAATTTCAATACAAGACACAGAATGTTCACATTTATACAGAAAATAGCTCATTTTGACTAGAGACAAGAAAACAGTGAATGGAAAAAGCCCTCAGCAGAGACCAAAGCCAAGACAACAGAGATGTTGGGTGTTGTCTGGTAAGACCAAAGCCAAGACAACAGAGATGCTGGGTGTTGCCTGGTAAGGATTTAAGAAACTGTTAAAAATCACAGTGCTTCAATGAGTAGTTAAAAACACACTCGAAGCAAAGATACCAAACTATACCAATTAAGGAAGTGTAAAATACAGAATAGAACAAAATGCACATTTTGGAACTAAAACTGTAGTATCTGACATCAAACAATCCTCATTAATAAGTTTATCTGCAAACTGGATCTGCACAGGAAGAAGCAGTGAGCAGGTCTATAAAGATTAACTAGCGAGTAATAAAGCAAAGACAGAATGAAAAGAATATGTGGAGCCTCAGGGACCTGTGGGGTATGAAATTACTTAATGTTATGTTATTAAAATTATGGAGAAAGTAAAGAATAGGCACAAGTGGAAAATACTAGAAGAAATAACAACTGGACACTTTATTTGGCAAAATATGTAACAGTGCAAGTTCAGGAAGTTGGGAAGGTCCTGAACAGATAAATGCAAAGAAATCTATGTCAAGTGTCAAGTCATACCACAGCCAACTGCCGAAAATGAGAGTCCTTGACATCAGTGGCAGATACCACTCCTCACTTGCAAGGGAAATAATTCTAAGCATGGCAAACTTGTCTGTAGGATGCAATAAGAAGTGGCCAAATTTTCAAGCCCTAGAAGAAATAACTATTAACCCAGAATTTTGTGTTCAGTAAAAATATGCTCCCGAATGAGGTGGGAACCCGTGACATTGTCAAAAGATGGCATGAGAATCTGCCAACAGCAGACTTGAGGGGCCTTGTGATGGACATA
The DNA here is from genome assembly GCA_001685095.1 of Ellobius talpinus. Lineage (NCBI taxonomy): Eukaryota > Metazoa > Chordata > Mammalia > Rodentia > Cricetidae > Ellobius > Ellobius talpinus. Next base: position 24,868 of record LOJH01001636.1, read on the forward strand.
CCTGTACCCTGACCGCATTCATTCCAGTATCCAGGTTGTGTTGCAGGACCCCAGTTTTGCCAGACGTGAATGTTAGAGAAACTGGTGCAAGAGACCTCTGCATCATTTCTTACAGATGGATTTGAATTTACAATAAAGACAAATGAGAAGCCTAAGTAGAAATTTTTTTTAAAGGCAGTAACTGAGATCACACAGGACCAGTTTCTGGTGGGTAGAGAATGTTTAATTTTGCTGGATAAATAAGAATTCTAAACATGGACATATTTATGTGATCTTTATTAAGGATTTGTTATCTTAAAGCTTGCAGGGAAGAGGAGTGCCCCGCCTCTCTCCTGACTTCGGGTTGTTTTCTTGTCTTTGTTCAGGGCGCCTTAAATGACCGAAGGAAGTATGCTTTCTTGAGACGCCAAGTGCTCTCAGGAGCAATTGGAATTTTTTTCAAAGCAAGTTTCTTCATTTTTTTCCCTCTTCCTTCTTATTGTGGGTGCCAGTTTGACACGCTTTGTCCAGCTCGACACATAATGGAGATCTGAATCGTAGCGAATACTGTACCAAGTTTAAGTTGCTGGGCTCCTGTTTAAAGTAAGCTAGTGCTCAGCGAAACTTTTGGGAATGCGTTTCCCGCTTCTGGAGGAGGAAGGGGGTCATACTTTTGACCTGACAGAGCTATCTGCGCGGAATCTGTTTCCCACCGCTAGAAGCAGTTTCTCAGTCTGGTAGGCACAAGTGTTGCAGAAAAGGAACCTGAGAGCAGGAAAGGTCTCCGAGAGCACATTTCAGTGCACAGAACTGTTCCTAACTTCACAGAGACAAAAACAGTAGTGTATACATGGTAGGCTACGAAGACGAGATTATTGAGTTAACGATCGATTTATGTATGCTTCTAAGATAAATGGTGCAAAATGGTGTAGTCATAAACACAGTGAGGAAGTCAGGAGCCATCTCATCACAAATCTGTGGAGCAGCGCCCTCTCGTGGTCAGAGCTTGCCTTGCCGAATGAAGAAATCAAAGCCAAACAGAAAACAGCCTTTTTGTTGCCAACTGTAACTTGGCAACAACATCCGTAAACGTTCATAAGATGCTTTCAGAACTAAAGAAACAGGCCAAACTTCCACGGCTCCTAGTAGGGATCTGGGTAAAGAGCTATTCGCATGCCTCGTCGTCTTTTTTCTTTGCTTTGGATATTCCAGACTCCCCATCAATCCGCTTGATCCTCCATACTGTATAGCTTCCCCGTTCTCGTGAGCTCGGCTCACCATCATCCACACTTTAAGGATCCCGGTCTCTAGCTTCTATCAAAATGTGTGACCTGCTGGCAGACTCACATCTTTTCTGTGGGACGAGGTATTTCCCACTAGAATTACATTCTAACTTCTGGGCTCCAAATGTGGAGTGAAAGCCGTTACGTTTCAAGCTTTCAGGAGAAGTGAAAATTGTTTAGGGAAGTTTGCTCAGCTGAATCAGCCTCAGCCTAGTGTAGCTCGGGCCTTAGGCTACTCAGTTCTGGATAGTTCTGTGGTAAGGAAGAGCCAGTAACCGACAACTGAGGACCTGTGTCCACCAGGCCTCAGAGTCCTGTTTCGCAATAGCTCCCTTACCCCAAATAGTTTTACTTATCATTAAATTGTTCTTTGGCTATTTCTCTGAAGTTGGAAAGCATATGCGGATTGCCATGCTCTTCAGGAAACTATCGCTTTGATATTCTGGAATTCTCTCTGTCACGTAAAAATATTCCTTAGAGTAGAGATTGTCAAATATTACATGGAGGAGAAGGAGGCAAGGGAAAGTGTAGCTGCCCTAGCCTGTAGGTTGGAACTTAGACATAGTTAGATAAACCACAATTTAAAATTCAACTTTAAAGAAAGTCTATTTCAAAAATATTTCAGAATTCTAAACCATAAAGGATATATGAGACACTGAATTTTGAAAAGGAACCACTGTAACAAACCAAAGCAAATCAAAGTAAAACCCCAAATCCAAGTTCAATGGCCTTGAACTGAAGGGCACAGTGCCATAAAGATGGCCAGAGGTCACTTGCAGGGTCCTTGCTGTATGAGGAGCCATGCTATTCAACTGTAGGAAATGCCTGAGATGGCAAATGGATGAATCTAGAGAAAAAACATTTTGAGTGAGGTAACCCAGACCCAGAAAGACAACTATAACATGTACTCACTCATTAGTGGCTTTTAGACATAAAGCAAAGAAAAACCAGACTACAATCCACAATCCCAGAGAACCTAGACAGCAAAGGGGACCCTAATAGAGACATACATGGATCTACACAGGAAGGAGAAAAAGTCAAGATCTTCTGAGTAAATTGGGAGCTTGAGGGTTATAGGAAAGGGTAGAAGGGGAGGGGGGAGGAAGGGAGGGGAGCACAATAAAAACAATAAAAAAAGAAATGCCTGAGACAATCAACTTAGAAAAGTTGATTTGGGGCCACAGTCTTGGAGTTCGTCTCTGATGAGGTGGACCTCTGATGTGTTGTGTGGGTGAGGCATAGCATAGCACCTTGTGGTAGCAGCTGTGTGGTAAACCCTAACTATGTTTTATGGTTGAGAGCAACAGAGAGACCAGCTTGCCTTTGAAACCAGTTCCTTTGAGAACACATTCCTAATTACCTAAAACCTCCAGCCATACCTTCTCTCTTAAAACTTCTCCTGAAGAGCTGTCCCCATTACCCATCTGCCTGGGGGTGACATGGGCAGGGGAGAAATACCAGCCCCCATCAATGCTGGAGGCAGGCCCTGTGGTCTAAGAGTGAGAGAGCCATTTCTGACCCCCCACCAGTTGCAATACTCCGGAGAACAGGCCCTGCACCTCACCAGGGCCGTACAGTAGAGCCAACCCTGTTAGCCCAGGTGTAGGGGAGCCAGCCCCAAAATTGTGCCCATGGGAGAGCTGTTTCCATTTCTCATCTGGTAGACCAACCCTACAGCTGGCTCAGGGTTATGACTTGGCCTGCTTAACATCCACCTTATCTTCCATCTGCTGGAGCTCATGAAGGGACCTGACCTGCAGATCCAAAGCTGTAAGATCTCCACAATACAGGGTGGCAGTGGGATGTACAGAAAGAGTTCTAGTGGGGGCCCAGCATGGATCATGGGGTGGAGACTTGTGGCCTCAAACTGACCAATGACTCTTTGCAATGAATGAACACTTGTAAGTAGAAACTAAGGACAGAGAGGTATACAGTGTGACTTATTGGGTCACACTGCAGTTTACTTGATAAGATTTTTTTCACTATTTTTATTTTTTCTATTTAATTTCTTCTTTTTGTTCTCTTGAATTTTCTTTTGTTTGAAGGGGTTTTGGGGTGGAGGGTGGATATGAAGAGACAGGGAATGAGCGGGATCAAGATAAGATGTTAGACACTTAGAAAAAATTAAAAAATTAAAAATATAAGCAAACAAAACCAACCACCAAACAAACAAACAAGCAAAAACGTGTGCTGTTTCCTGGTAGTTCCACTCTGAGGATTAAGCCTTTACCATATTTGTGTTTGGAGGACATTTAACATCCAAACTGTAGCATCCTGTGCTGAGTACCACTACACAGTAACACATGTGGTCCTCATAGCAATCTCAACCTCTTCCACTCTTTCCTACCTCTCACTTTACAGGTGGAGAAGTAGAAGAATAACAGTTATATATAGACAGCCCAACTCAAATCGCAGAGTTAACTGGAAAGAACCAAGTTGTTCTCTGTGATTAGGGTAAGACACCTCTGGTATTGGCTCACCAGTGAAATGGGGACGATTTCTACCCTGTGTCCTGTGCCGGGTAGCCTCGAGGCCATTTATTTGAGTATGTGCTGAGTGTGTCAGCTGGAGACACAACTGTGAAGACGAATACGTCCTTTCCCTCATAGGTCTCATGTTCTAATGAGAAGGAAAGAAAAAAAGTGATGCGAAGAAATTAAGTCATGACAAATTGCACTAAGGACTGGGAAGGTATCGATTCTGGAGCTGAGTCAGAGAAATAAAGCCGAGACCAAGAAGAGCACACAGTGCTGTAACTGCTGTTCCTTTATGTGGAGGGGTATGCTGATCAGCCAAAGCTGAGGAGGGGATATGTTGATCGGGACCTGGTGATCAACTCAGGGAGCTCCATGGAGAAACACTGGGGACTATGGGAGACAAGACAGTCTCATATGGGATGGCATATGTGAAAGCCACATGGCAAAGAGAAAAGGAGATATGTTTATACAAACTGAGAGAAGACTGGCACAGTGCCAACAGCCCCTGCACACCAAACTGTGGACACAGAGAGCCAGCAAGAGTTGAGAAAAGACTGGGGTCTTTGGTGCATGCAGGTGACTGTGGCTGAGGGTTTAAGGAGATGACGTGGGGGGGTAAGGAGCACCAAGACTTCATTTTCTCCTCTGTCGCACCAAAGCAAAGTGTGTGTGTGTGTGTGTGTGTGTGTGTGTGTGTGTTAGGAAAACTTTACAGGCTTTTGCCAGACACTAGACCATGGATGAAGATGGTTGGATGCTAGTTTTCTTTCAACAGCAGTTCTCTATTTATTCTTTATATTTTTTCTTTCTCATTTACCTAAGCAATATATGATTATTGTAAAATTTAGGTAAATGAAATAAAAATCATTAAGTACCACAAAGCCTACTGTGCAGAAATAAGCATCATCATGTTAATGTACACAAACTCTTCTGTACTCTACTTTATCTTTTCCCTCACAATTTATCAAATTTACCACCAGAAAAGGATAGCGTGCCTTAACAGTAGGTGTACTGATAAAAGAAGTCGTTAGCTCTTCCTCACTTTTTATGGTTTCCTAAATCTATTAAAAGAATTTGACTTTAAAGTTAGCAGCACAGATTCACTTTTAAAGAATTATGTCTTAGACAATATATAGACTGTAATATATATTACACACATATTTCTCTATTACTGTAATATATTACAACATATACATATATATTCTCTAAGCATATAGACCATATTTTCTCTAAATATGTAGACACACACACACACAAGGTTGTTAGAGACAAGGTCTCTCTGCATAGCTTAGGCTGTTCTGGAACTCTCTATATAGACCAGGCCAACCTTGAACTCATAGAAATCTGTCTGCTTCGCCTCTCAAGTGCTGAGATTAAACATGTATGCCACCATGCCCTTGTACTTTATATTTTTTAACTTTAAAACTACACTATATTATTAGTTAATTAAATGATTTCTACAAATTTGCTTTCTGTGTATAGTATTTGTCCACACATATGTACGTGCACCACACGTGTGCCAGGTGTCATCAGAAACCAGAAGAGGGTATCAGATCCCATGGAAATTCAATTCTGGATGGTTGTGCGCCACCATATGGGTGCTTTGAGCCAAACCCTGGTTCTCTACAAGAGCTAAATGCTCTTAGATGCTGAGCAAATCCTACTGGCGTGTGCCACCACAACCGGCATGCTGAGTCATCTCTCTAGCCTCCTAATTAAAGATTTTTTTTGACTCTTGTTTTAAGTTAACTTTGGGGAAGAAAACAAAGATGGACCTTAGCGCTCCGAGGAGTCTGAGAGACCTATGGAGGCTCCAAGGGTAATACATCTGCAGAAAAGGGGGCCATAGAGTCCTCATTAGCTCTGAAAGAATGAAGAAGAAGAAGAGAAAGAGGAAGAAGAGGAAGGAGGAGGAGGAGAGGCAAAGTCTTATGGGAAGAGGCTTTTAAAAAGTGAATTCATGAAATTGGGAAGAAAGACGGCAGAACAGAGTCCTACGAAGCAGAGAATGACAAATCTATACCCTTCACTGCCGCATCTTAGCCAGCAGCTGCAAGTTTAAAGGTCATGCCCAGTGAGTCATGCAGCTGCCAGCACTCACAACACGGAGATGTACGGAGAGCTCCAGCAGAGGCAGGTCATTGCTGAATAGGGCCGGTCCAGCAGACCCCCATCACAGGCCGCTGTGGTTGCAGTCATTGCTGCTTGCTTTGCTGAGAGACCGAGAGTGAGGACAGCAGTGCCGGAAGCAGCAGTCACTGAGAGCGAGGATGAGTATGGCAGCCAGGACCCCGACTTTGGGCAACAGCAGGATATCTGAGATGATTCTAGGCAATGGTCCAGTATTTATGGGCCTTCAGAAACCAGAAACCCTGAGCCAGACCAATGACTTATCGCAATGAACATTTGCATGTCAAACTGAGCCAAAAATAAACGGTGTGACCTGCGGCAGTTTCCAGTGCCCCTATGACAAACGAACACGTGATGGGGAGGCAAGAAAAATGGAAGAATGGAGCAGCCAGCACATGGCGGAGGGGGTGGAGCTAGAGACACCATGGCAGTGACAGGTGCTAGAGAAGGCTGTGGCGGATGGGGGAGCTAGTAAGGCCCACAGGATGGTGTGCACCACCAGCCTGGAGCATGCACAGACTCAGCCCCCTTAAACACCCCCCAACCCTAACACACTGCATGATCACGATTACCACGGTTCTGAGCAAAGACAGGATGTTTGAGATGAGGAACAGTTCATTTTCTAAATTAGATCCCTTGAAAGAACTCTTGGGTCCATGTTGCCATGGAGGCCGCGCTGGTGTCCGTGGTCCACTATCCCAGGCCATGCTGAAACCTGAGATTCATGTGGATGTCATTGGTCCTGCAACAGCTAGGGTCATGTTGCTATCTGTGCCCCACGTTAACACCAAAGCCATGCAGATGTCCACCGTGTGTGTTGCCTCCTGAATCCGTGTTGATGTCTGTGGGATGTTCTGTCGCCAAGGGCCATGTTGATGTGAGTGACCTGTGCAGCCACCTGTGGTCTTGTTGATGCCCACGGTTCGTGCTACCACTAAAGGCCATGTGGGTGTCTGTGGTTTGTGCTGCCACTTAAGGCCATGTTGATGTCTGTGACCTGTACTGCCACCAGAGACCCTGAAAAGGTACGTGGCACTTGCTGATGCTGGAGACCATGTGGATATCTGTGGGTTGTGCTGTCTCCAGAAATCACGTGGAAGTCCATGATCCATGCTCCCAGACTGTAAAGGGAAAGGAAGCTACTTTTGCAGTGGTGTCTATGACTGCAGACTCACAGTTGAGAAAGAAGGACATAGAACGTTTCTGTGACAATTGTAACCCCTCCTCAAAGTAGCAGCCTAGGCAGAAAGCCATTAAAGAGAACTCTTAGGAATTGTGATAAGGAGGCTGAAGAGTAGCTCTCCACAACTGATGGCTTTTGTCAGGGTGGGGAAGGGGCTGGTCATCGGGAGTTTGACCATGCTCCAGTGAATATATGGACAACACAAATTGGAATTTTGGAAAATTGGAAATTGGAATTAATTTTTTCTCCTTTTTTTGGGAGGGTGTAGTAAGGAGGCCACTAGTTAGTTCCCAGCCATTAGCCCCAAAATAATCACACAGGAACTGTATTAATTAAATCACTGCTTGGCCC
>LOJH01001636.1:32283-47380 GCA_001685095.1 Ellobius talpinus
GGCTAACTCTTATATATTAATTTAACCCATTTTTATTAATCTGTGTATCACCACGTGGCTGTGGTTTACTGGCTAAATTTCTGGCGTCTGTCTCTAGTGGGGCTAATGGCTTCTCCCTAACTCCTCCTTTCTCCCAGCATTCAGTTTAGTTTTCCCCACCTACCTCTATTCCCTGTGCAGGCCCAAGACAGTTTCTTTATTCACTAATGGTATTCACAGCATACAGAGGGGAATCCCACATCAACGGGGGAATCACATAGGTAGGGGTAGACCTGGGAGGACTGGAAAGTGAGTGTGATTGTGGTGTATGATATGAGATTCCCAAATAGTCAATAAGAATATTATGTTGGGAAAAAATAAAGTTAACATTGGTGTCAAACTCTTTAGAAAATTATGGAAAAAGTCTGAGTACCTTGGCTTGGTCAATGGTAAGACTTCTGCCTACACTGGTGTTGAAAACTCATTTTTTAAAAGTTTCTCTTTTAAAAGCTTTTCTAAGGCATTGTCTCACCAGAAAGAGGTTAAAATAGATGTAAGTTATAATTAAAATGTTGAACAACTTGGCAGAGTGTATGGGACATGGTAGATACTCAATGCATGCTGTTTTCTCTTATTTCTCTTCTCCCTTCTGAACCCAGGAACACAAAAGCTACCTGATTTGTTTTCTCAGATTAGACAAGGAACTTCTGCATCCTCCCCTCTCCTCTTCCTGCCTGTCCTAAGCTTGACTACTCTACCAGCTTGATTAATTAAACATGAAAACTTCCTTGCTTAGGTAAATTAATTCCTCTTAGTTATAATCAGGTATTTATTATCTTTTAGCAAGCCCTGAATCCAGAAATATTTAAGTCTAACTAGTGTTGGGAATGGTCCTTGGGTCTGTTGGAGAAAAGGGTAGTCACACAGGAGCCATGGGACTAAGTGGCCACAACAGTGGGACTGTTTGGCAAATGGTCTCTGCAGTGCTTTGAGAAGCGATAACTCCCTCCCCGTTCTGCATGGTTGGCACAGAACATTGCATTCCCAGCAGAAACCTCAATGTTTTCATTGGATTACATCATGCTCCATTGTCTTCTTTCTTTTGAATGCAGAGAGTTAAGATTGCATCTGCCCCAAGAGAGCTAAGATAACACAATGATGTGTTTCTCACTTTTTCTCATGCCCTTGAATGAAAACACACACACACACACACAACCCTCAAGTGTGAAGAAACACTATTTTGCATTTCTCATTTCAAATGTCTTTTTATGTGTCACTTAGAGAAAAAATCTAATCTTTATTACTTATTTTATTATAATTTTTTAAAATTGTGTGTGTGGTATGTTGTATGTATGTGGTGAATGTACTTGTTAGCATGGATGTGTGTGCATACGTGCATATGAGTGGCTTTGAGGACCGGAGTGAGGTCTTTCCTCCATTGCTCTCCGTCTTTACTCTGAGTCTCTTATTGGAATTGAAGCTCACAGAATTGGCTAGCCTGCTCTCAATGAGCTTCAGGGTTCTGCCTCCCTCACCTCCTCTTCCCAGTGTTTATGTGGTTCCAGGCAAGAGCCACTATACCAGGTTTTTAATGTGGGTGCTGGAATCTAAACTCTGGTCTCGTTTGCTTGCCCATCAGATACTTTATTGATTGAGACAACTTCCCAACCCAATAATCTTATTTTAGAAATATTCCATTGAAAGATATTGTCTTATCTAGTTTATTCTACTCTCTGAATATCCCCCTTCCCATACATAATTTAATACCCTCTCCTTAATCTTGGCAGAAGCTTGGTAGCAAGCTCAGGACAAAGTGGAGAAATGGTCATGGCATCCTAATAAACCAGATTGCAGCTTTCATCCACTGGGAAACAATTGTATGCAGATGAGAAAATATTGAACATTTCTGACAGTAATTTAATGTTATCCATTTAAAAGTTATCTGACAATTTTAAAAGTGGAAAATTTTGTTTTTATCACCATCAACAGATATTAAACTTTCCACAATCCCTTATGGCTATGTCAGTCTTGATGTTCATAATGCCTTTTTAGAATAAAACTCAGCAGAAAAAATCTCCATAATAATCAGGAGGTTTGGAAGAAACAAAATTACTTTTTTATTACCAGTGAATAACATCTTAAATCATTAAAATATTTCTCCATCCAACCCATCAGTTGCTGCTGACAGTTCAATCCCGACTGTATAAGTATTCCCTAGGTTGGTAGTTGGATGTTGCATGGAGTGTTGGGGCCAGCTTCTTCCAGGTTACAATCTCTATTTCTTAAAGGACTTTCCCAAAGTCTCACAGCCAGATGAGGCAGACTGAGCCTATGACAGTCTGATCTGATTTCCACACTATGCTGTTCTCTGAGACCCAGATGCCTGGTGACTTCCTCAAGTGATCTTCTGATATTTGTTCAGTACTGTGAAAGAAATTCCTGTTGAAAGGGCATGTGTTGTGTGTGTCAAGACCTGAGCAGGTGTGATGCACTCTGTCTCTAGGTCCTAAGTTTCAATATACAGATGGGTCATACAGTTACAGAGAACCGTTCTCCAAAAGTCAAACCACAAGTGTTCATTAAATGTCTACTGAACACATTTAATTACCCATGATGAGGTTTTCTATGGCGGAAATAGCTCATCTACCTTTTCCATGGATTAAAACCACTGCAATATTTTTAGATTTGACTTCACTCTTGATTTTCTCTACATATTTTTTTTGACTGTGACCTCCTTGCCCTCTAAAACTTCAACTTGAATTTCATCTTCTCTGTCTACTCAGATTTAGTCAACTTAAACCCTTTCCCTCTATGATTCTGAGTAAGCAAGCCCCTATTGTGAAAGATATTTTCAAGAGTATTGCTCTTTTTATATGTTTTTTTTGGTAAACCACTGTTTTGTAGTTGTAATGTCATGTCTGAGTCATCTTTGCCCTCTCAACATTAGGTGTCAATATCACTGAGGACTATTTGCCTCTAAGTTGTTTACTGTTTGGGGCTAAAGAGATTGTTCAATTGTTACGTAATGTAATCTTGTAGAAGACCTGGGTTAAATTTAGCACCCACATTTTAGCTTCCAACCATCTGTAACTCTAGTTCTGGGGATCCAATATCCACTGACTTTCACAGGCTCCTGCATGCATAAACACACATACACAGAGAGAGAGAGACAGAGACAGAGACAGAGACAGAGACCTGGAGAGAGAATAAGAGAGAATAAAATAAAAATAGTTATTTTTTAAAAAAGAGAATGTTAAAAACAATCAAAAATTGTTGGAGGCAATATTAACTTCATTAATTCATTCAGTACATGTTTTTGTTGGTTGCCTACTTTGGCTTAAGTATAATAAGAAAGCTTTGTAATGAGTCTCTGTCCCATTAGCCAGCTCCCACATAATGACATGGAGATTTTTTATTAATTATAAAAGCTTGGCCTATAGCTTAGTCTTATCCCACTAACTCTTATAACTTAAATTAACCCGTTTATATTAATATACATTTTGCCCCATGGCTCTTTACCTTTCTTTCATTTTTTATGTCTAACTCCCTCCATGTCTCATTAACATCTCCTGCATGCCTAGATTCATCTTCCACTTCCTCTCTCTCTGCCCAGAAGTTCTATCTATACCTCCTGCCTAGCTATTGGCTATTCAGCATTTGATCACATCAATCACAGCAACACATTTTCACACAGTATATAAATATCCCACAACACAGCTTGGTATCTGACTTCATAGAATTTACAGTTTGGGCTTAGAGACAGATGTGTTGTCATTAATGAGAATGGTTTGTGGACATTATAGCAATAGAGAAGCCCCGCATGTGGGAAGGGCACAGGATGAGCACAGAGAGAGCCATCAGATCGCACAGAGCATTCTAGTTGTGTTTAAATGTTCACAAAATATTTTAAATTCTAAGGAAAACTACTGAAGAACATTGATGAAACTTCAGCATTATTAAATTAATAAAGAAATTCATTCCCTATCCCAGATGACTATTGGATGAGGGGATAAAAGAGGAGCATACACAATGGCTGTAAGTCATATTTATGTCATGTAAGATGTGATGTCTACAGTAAGAAGGAAAGGGTGTGGACTTAGGAGACTTAGGGGGTAGAAACCACAAATGTGTGTGTGTGTGTGTGTGTGTGTGTATGTGTTGGAGACAGACAAGGTCAAAGATGATCTCCAGGTTCTGGATTTAGCAGCTGTATAATGGATCCCCTGGAGGTAGAGTTACAGATGGTTGGGAGCTGCTATGTAGGTGCTGTTGGTCTGTGATTAAATGCTTATCTGAAATGATGTCAGAAATGAACAGATGCCAACCTCAGCTTCCTTTGTCTTTATTTTGAACCTGAAATTTCACTAGCCTTTAGAAAGTATTCAAGCGTGCCCTTGAAGACCATGATGATGGTGGAGCAAGTGAGCTCGCCCAGTGTTTTCAGAAGGCAAGCTTGGGACACTAAGTCATATCAAGGAGTGAGCTTGGAGTGCCAAGCCCTGTCTGGAGGAGAGTTCTTCGTGTTGCTGGTGAGAAAGGGAGGTGAAGGAGTAGAGGAAAGGCATGGAGAAGGCATCAGAGTCAGGTCTTTCCTGTTGGCAAAGGAGCAGTTTTGCTGAAGGTCCTAGAAGGAATGTATCAGTCTTTCATGAATTGAGGTCCTACAAGAGCTATGTGCAACTTAATTCACACCCCCCTCCTCTGTGCTCAGCCTGGCTCTTCACAATCACAAAGGAAATCTTCCTCTATAAAACTTCCTTCATAAAGTTTAAAAACCGAATGGAGCTTCAGAATCCCTGACACCCGGTTTCCTACTCCACGACATATACTTCAGAAGCCCATATTGTGTGTCCCGTGACTCTGCACATCTTACCAACTAATGCGGTAGATTTTAAACAAAACAAAACAAAACAAACAAAAATCTATTCTAAATTTTAGCCTTCTGCCATCCACAGCCCCGTGTCCCTCTGCCTCACACACTGAGCTAAAGATAAACCAAGATAAACCTGCTCATTTGGCTAGACGCTTTATATAAAGCACTAGATGGCAGCAGAGGTTCTTCGTGAATTGGAGAAAGGCCATGCACCCTGGACCATGGAGGGAAATGGTACCTGAATTAAAGGCAGAAAGAACGTGAAGGAGGAAGGCAGCAGTCAGCTAAGTCACATTCTATCAGTTCAGTTTGCTCAGCGTCTTCCTCGCTGGTCCATCAGTTCAGTTTGCTTAGCATCCTCGATTACAGCTTCCTGAGTGTGCTTGTTTGAGGAAGTGAATATATTTGCATTTTCTTTATAAGACATAAAATTAATTTCCTTTAAGTGAACTCTAATTTTTCCTTGCTGGATTTCATTATTACATAGTGGGTTACTCCTTTACAAATGGGAGCCCATCCTTAGGTATTTTTGCAGCCCCCTTAACAAGGCAAAAATCTTTTAAAAATAGCATATGGAAAGGAAAAATCACCAACATACAGACTTCACTGCTAAAATATTTACAAGTGATTCTAAAATATCAGGGGCATTGAACTCTATTCCAAATAAGTCATAAAAGAAAGAATTAAAAGTGAAAGCATGGTGTAATTTCCATTTCTTTAGGAGTAAACCATCACTGTATTATAGTGTTTACTCTGTGATATTCCCCAGTGACCTTCATTTTTCTCTTGTCTGGTACTGTCTCCTGAAAACTGAATATATTTTTAAAAACTTCTTTTTGTACTCAACTTGAGTTCTTTCCAAATATTATCTCATGCTTGAATCTCAATGGTCACGTGATATTGTCCGTGTTTACCTGGTTGTTGGTATTTCCTACTAGGTGGTGAAGCTCTTATTATTATTTACGTAATGAGAGTAATTGCCATATAAAAGTGTTTTGTTTCTTACTAGGTGGTGAAGCTCTTATTAAGTATTATTTACACAATAGGTTGTAGTTTACAGATGTTTTTCATAACTATCATCTTTGTTATTCTTTATTACATTATGTTATACAGTGATTATTATTATTATGTCCATCTTACCGATGAGAAAGGGAGGACGAAAAAGGCTGAGTAACTTGCCCAGAGCTTGCCGACATTTTAAGCAAAAAATGTTGATGGAGGTTTAGGTTCTTTTTCTTTACAGCTTTGGAACATCTTATGATTTCTCACCACCTTCCAAAAGGCTATAATGATGAAGGGTTGTGTTTTTTTAATTCAGGAAAGCATAGAGGTGTGGAAAGAAGAAAGTTAACAACACCTTGGCATTTTACAAAGGGCAACTGTGGTTTCAGTGTAGGAAGCAGTTTGGAGTCAGCAAGGAACAATGAATGGCCAATGCATGGTTAGAAGGCAGCACCAGAGGTGGGCTGGGTTTGATGGTGGTGGTGGTGACAGCCTGCAGGTACCATAGTCAGATTTGAGAGGTGTAGGAGCCCACTCCTACAAGCTCAGCTAGGGTTCCTGGATAGGGGATCCTCGAGGCCAAAGAAAAGTCAGAAGAAACAGAAGATAGGATAGAATCGGGAGGTCTGTCTGGTCATGCCAAAGCAGCCAAACAGCCCAGAGTTTATTTCAGAGCTTACTTATATACAAAAACAGAACAAAGCACGGTCATTCAGTATCTAACCACAAGACCATCGTGTCCTTGAGTGAGCAGCCTCCTCTCAACATGTGCTTGCTGTTTGTAAGCAGCCTTACTTTCTATCTTGATGCTCCTGAGGTTTTCATCAGCAGTAGACTGTCTACTAGATAGAGTGTTCTTTCCTCACGGGCTAAATCAGAAGTCTCTCACAGCCCTCAAGGTTATAGAAAAAAGTAGAGCAGGGAAGCTTGAACTCAAATGACTCCTTTAAGTCAGAAATGACTCCAGATGGAAACTGAGCCACATGTGGTCTCCCACAATTTGCTCCCCCTTTTAGTTATATTTTAAGGACCTCTCAGAGCTCCTCAGAAGACTGTGTCTGCCTTGGGGGATCCTTACTGAGCCCTAGTCTTACCCGTCATGGGGAAAATGGATCCTAGAAATCCATCTCCTGTCTTAGGTTGAAAAGAGGCAAAGAAAACTCACCCATCTCTGATTGCAAGTCTCTGGTGTCAAGATTTTAGGGAAGTGTGCAGAGTTTTACTCCGTGAAGTTTAGAGCTCATTTTTTCACAGTGAGTTTATGATCTGCTTGAAAGCTATAGTTAAGTAAATTATGCCCAAAAGAATCCAAGCTCCAACAACTGCAGTATTACTAAGAAGTGAAGTAAATGCTGACCATGATGGAAGAGTCTTTTTAAATTGTTTCAGGATATCTTTAACTGCTTTTGATGCATCAAAATCCATTTTAGCAGTTTTTAATTCCAAAATCTCTTGATGTAATTTAGCCAAATCTAAATATTCATTAGAATCAGGCCAGATTTCCCCACAATGTGCTTTAACTCTTGCCTACCCAATAACACTTTCATTATACACAAAAGATGTAACACAAATCCATTCATAGTTAGCATGACATTTCAAACTAGACTCTGGATTTTAAGCTTTGGAGCTTATTCCCTAAAGATTGTATTACATCATACAAGGCATTTAATTTATGGTTTATTTTTACATCTATGTCTTCTTGTGTCTCCAGTGTCATAGAAACATTCTTAGACAATTAATGAACAATTCCGGTACTTTGAATTGACTGAGACAAAGCCACTGAAGCAACTGCAGCAGTAGTCAGCGTAACAACAGGAGCAGAAATTCCTGCTACAACTAATCCAATAGTTTTTGTCTACCTAAAGTTTTTTTTTTTAATTTTTTAAATTACTTGTAACTTTTTGTCATCAAACCATGGATCATTTACATGCACAGGCAACATTACAAAAGAAGGTTATTTTAACACCAATACATGGGTATTATCATCCATTTGAGAAATACAATTAGTCAAAACACAATCAGGGCACGATACATTAAACACAATACTATTCATGGAGATTTTCATCTCCTTCACCAAAAGAACATAAGGCGTTCTGACACAAGCCAAAACAGTTCCTTTCAGGGGGCAAATGGGTTTTGAAGAACTGGATTGTCCCATGGCAACAGCAAGTTTCCAAATATATGTTTGTGGAAATTTTGTACTGGAATTCCAGCTGGCAGTCCTTGATCCCAAGGTCATGTTGTAGACAAAGGATAAGAGTCGTTATAGTCTTCTTGATTTTCAGACCAGTCAAGAATGTACTGTGAAGTCCCCGTAATGTTGTACTATAATGCATTGTCTCCACAACAAAGTTTCATTAGAATCTCGTTGTTCCTTCGTGCATGGAGGAAATCTTTGAAGGGGTGAAGTGTCATTTAATCCAATTATTCTGAGGAAGCAATCACTTTGTAAAATAAGTACATTGTTTATTATGTCTCAGAATTAATTTTGGAAACATTCCAAGACATCTCTCCAAAGCAGTATTCTTTGCTAAACATACAGGAATTGCTTTACCATACCCAGCATGAGAAAATTTTTAAGTAATCAGGAACTCTTGTATGACAGGTTGATCTAAAAGATGTATGTCGTTGACTGTGACTACAATCTCTTTTCCTTCCCAAACAGCGGGATGTAAAATAGGTGGATCATGAACACAGGCCCAATAGGTCTCACTCTGGTTTTTTTTTTGGATTATCATCAGGAAGATCAGAATTAGTATTTTTCTGTTCCACACACCGTACCAATTGAACTTTAATTTCATCCTGTGAAAAAAACACCCCCTCCCCATACCTAAACATTGTTAGGACCATTTTATAAACAAGTAGATGGATCTTTCCATTAATCTTGAGCAGATTTTGTGGTGGTGCTTTCACACTGGTGATGCTTTTATGCCAAAATCTATTCGTGGCAGATTGCTCACAGACATCGATTTTAAAATTTTAAACTTTTAAAATAAAACACATATATGGTGACTGTGGGTATAACCCTAATTCCCCCTGTTGTTGTCCTTTCTTAGTCCAACCTTTACGACATCTATAAGTAAATATATAAACAGCTGTTTGTTGCTTTTTTGGCCCATATTTACTTTTTTATATTTATATACAAGTTACTTTTTAGATTATAATTATTTATTATGCAATTATACTTGAGTTACTTTTTGTTTTGTTGTGCAGCTAACCTCTTTTTTGCATTTACATTGTGCAACTGTTCAGTTTTTTGTATTTATATCATGTGACTGCCGAATTTTTTGTATTTACATTGTGTGACTGTTTAGTTTTTTATAATATATATCGCAAGACTGCCGATACTTCCAGGATATATTTACTGTACCTCCAAGCCCCCTTGGAATTTGCAGTGTCCCTACGAAGACACCCCTCCCCAGAAAGCCCCACGTTGGGTGACACCTGTAGGAGCCCACTCCTACAAAGTCAGCAAGGGTTTCTGGATCGGGGATTCTCGAGGCCAAAGAAAGTCAGAAGAAACAGAAGACAGGATAGAATCAGGAGGTCTGTCTAGTCATGCTGAAGTAGCCAAACAGCCCAGAGTTTATTTCAGAACTTGCTTATATACAAAAACAGAACAAAGCACAGCGCAGTCAGTAGGTATCTAACCACAAGACCATTCCTGTTCTTCAGCCAGCAGTCTCCTCTCCAACATCTGCTTGCTGCTCAGAATCAGCCTTCCTTTCTATCTTGATGTTCCTGAGGTTTGTTGTCAGCAGTAGACTGTCTACTAGATAGAGTAGTCTTTTCTCACAGGCTAAATCAGAAGTCTCTCATAGCCTTAGAGGTTATAGGAAAAAGTAGAACAGGCAAGCTTAAACTCAAATGACTTCTTTAAGTCAGAAATGAATCCAGATGGAAACTGAGTCACATGTGGGCTCCCACAGAGAGGTATTTAGAAGGTAGACTAAGCAGGCCCTAGACTGACTGGGAACAGACAGAAAGGAAGAGGATCATTAAGGACGAATATTAAAGAGGAGCAACAGGATGCTTGGAAGTGATGATGTTTGTTGAAATTGGAAGATATTAGAGATGTATTTAATTTTATTGGGATGTTACTTGATTTCTATCTAATTTTCAACAAAAATAACTGCCCACAGGAGCATTTCTGCATTCCTAGATTACAGCGTGGAAAAGTTGAATTATTTTCCCAGAACATTTTTAGCCTGTATTTTCCCAAGCTGACCTACTGCCTCCAGGAAATCCCCCTGTTTTCCCAGCTGTGAAGCTGAGCTTCCTTCGCTTGTCCATGACAGCAACTGTAGGCATTCAGCACAACTTTGGTTGCATTCTGCCTGCAATGTGGCATTTGCCTCTGGCTTTGACTCTTGACTTGTACTTTAATAATATTTGCTGAAGAAGTAATGAATTAGTTGGTTTGTACATCCAGTTCAGCACAGAAAATGGTTTTTCTACTAAGAAAAGGATAATTTCATAGCACAGTGTATCTAAACCAAAGATGGAGGAAGGAAGGGATTAAGAGCTATTTAGCCTCTCATCTAAAACAAGGTTAAGTTTTCATTTGAAATACATTGCTTTATAGACCAGAAAAAGACTACCTGTGATCAGAATTAGGAATGATACTATTTTAGAACATGCAGAGACTGTCGGATACCTTGGGGGGATGAGACAAGAGCAAGGTAAGTTGGAAAATGGTTGTTTCCAGAAACAACAAATCACTGGTTTGATTTAAATCATAAACAGTCACTGATTAATCATCCCACTTATTTATTCTACAAAGCATTGATTAATGGGGATATAGAGATGAGGAGGATCCTCTTTGCCAGAGATAGAAACATGGGGTGCAAAGGCAATATGATATATCTTGTGTTGTAACTGAGGTGTGTAGACACTGCTATGGGAATACAAATGAGAGAAATTAATTCTGTCTGAGTGTGTGGCCAGAGACAGATGCAGAGAGGAAGTGACATTTGAGCTGGTTTTTAAATAATGAATAGGAATTCCCCTAGTAATCAAATAAAAGGAGCAACAGAGGCGAGCAAAACACACAAAATCAAGTTATAAAAGAATTATAGCATCTGCCTGAGGAAACATCATGGGATGGACTCAGAAAGGAAGAATGGGTCCAGCCTGGAATCCTTAATAAGAGATGACAACATATGCTAGCAGGAAATTTTAGGGCACATTTTGAAAACACATGGTTTATATATGTTTAGGAGAAAATATGCTCATGGTTTAGGACTCCTGATGTCTGGCAGGGAGGAATGCCTAATAAATATTAAATAGAAAGAAATTTCTTCAGCAAGGAAGATTTCTAATATAAAACAAACATCCAGGTACCAGACGTGAACAGCTGGAAACTGTTTGGGAAAGGATGCTCTTTGCCACTGTAATTATGTGCATGCTCAGAAGAAGTAAACTAGAGCCTACGTGACCATAACAAGACAATAATAAGTGATATAAACCATGACTTGAATATGTCAAGACACTGGATGTATGTAATTGACATGTAAAGATGTCCATTCTTAAGACTGATTTAGAATGGTGATGTTTCAATGAAAATCTCAGTAAATTTAAATGTATGTAGGAGTACTGAGATCCCATAAAGGCAATTCTGAAAAGCGGGGACTAATGGAAGAGACTTCTTGTTCATGGATATAGATTGAAATATCTGAAATAGAATGGTATTGGAACCAAACAGAACCGGACCCAAAGATCACTAGAACACCAGAAAGAGCTTAGAAATAAATTCCACCAGGCAGAAAGTAAGTCACAGAAAACTAACAGGTAAAATAATTTATTCTCTAAGTGACACTGACAGAGTGTGTGAGCCATAAAGATCGTAATCGCACCTTTATGCTGAACCACATTTAAGTGCTTGGCTTTATCGTATTAGTCTGGGGTCACGATCACATGACAGACCGATTCTTCAGAAGAAAGTTTTATTATAACAATATTCCATAGAGTCTGTCTGAAGGTCCAGGCTGGAGACACTGTGTGTAGGAATAATAGCTCACAGCAGAGTGTGAACTGGTCAAGTGAACAGTAGGGTGAGAATAGAGACCAACACCATTACTTGGGGATTCAACTTCACTGCCATTCAGCCCTGAAATGCTATGTTTCTGCATCCGATCAAGATGATTGCCACCAGAGACTTTCCACTAGCTAGCTCTTCAGGACCGATGTCTCTGGTGGATGGGCAAATGTGATAGGTCCATATGCCTATGCTAATGCAGGACAGTTCTTGTTTTCTGCTTTGAGGAGGAAGGACCAGAGCCTGGGTATTCTCCATGCACACACAGTCTGGGTTTTTGAGATATTCTGGATCATTCACACAACTTGAGAACAGCCTGTGGGATTAGAGGACATGGTGCTAGACTCTTTCCTTTGTTCAGATGAGGAACTGGTTAAAAAGGTTAAAGATGAATGTCACCACGTCTTTGAAACTAGGAAGTGACAGAACAAGGACCCGAAGTTTTTCTAGCTCCAACAGCCATGTGCTGTTACCCAAGGACACACTGTATGATGACTCACACACAAAAAGAAAACCTGAGCAAAATCCTAAAAAGATGAGATTTTTCAAGCTCAGTGCACCTGGACCAGGGAGCAGTAGATGGTGAGAGGAAGGCAGGATGACAGGGGCAAGGTTTGTGTCCACTCCAATCACAGGTTGCACGCACCCACAATTGCCAGTGTGATGGTATTTAGAGAATTAGCTCATAATGTTGGAATCCCCGTGATGACATCAGTGCCCAAGAGAGACACAGGAGAGGAAGTAGATTGTTCTCTCCTTCCCTCTCAGGGTCCAACCAGAAGACAGACATAGGTAAACCTAAAAGAGATACTGAGCCCAATAGCCCCTTCATCTAGGACTTTGCAGCTTCCCAAACTGTGGGAAATCCATGTGTCTAAGCCACCCAGTTGATGGTGTTTTGTCATAGCAGTTTGAGCTGTCTAACACAGTTAGTGTGGCTTGGAACCCAGAGCAGAGAAGACATGAATAGCAAAGGCCAGTAGATTTATGGCCCAACTGTGTTTCATGCCAGGAAGAATCCAGTACCAATAATTGTTTATCAGTGTCTTTTCTGGAAGCCCTGATACTCACTCCTCTCCTCTGACTTGCTCACCTTTTTCCATCCTCACATATACAAAAATACCCATTGTAAGTAAACGTACCTTTAAGGAAGGAGCAATAGGGCTAGAAAACGCTGAGGAATTGTTTCCTATATGAGGGGAGGGGTCAGAGCATGCTACTGCTTGAGTTAGCACAATGGAAGACAGAAACAAATGTTTGCAAGCATTTGGAAGGCCACTGTGTAAGAAAGAATTTTCCTTTATCTCTCTCATACTCCAGAAGTGAGAAAGTGCTGGAATGGGGAGAGATTTTCAGTATGGCTGAGAGCAAGTGGATGGTGAGGACAAGAGGGAGCTTGGGGAGAGAACGAGGATCTTGACCTCTAGGTTCTCTTAAATTCTCAGAGGGCACATAACCAGATATCACTAAGTTTTCATTATTTAAATAAGTAGAATATAATTATTTAAATAAATGATCCAACAACTTTTGAGGCCATAACAATTTCTGATAGTTGCGGGGAGCGGCAAGAGGAGAGGGTGGCCTTATTCAGAGAGATGCTCTGGTGCCTTTGACATCAGTTTTCTTCTTTGGACCTCAACGCAACAGTACATTCCATGGAGAACATTGAAGTTTTTACTGAATGTGAAATAAATAGCAATGACAAGCACAGAATTGATGACACCAGGAAGACAGAAAGAGAAAAAGAAAAGTAGGATTTATTTCCAGGGAAAAGCAAGTAGCTATAAGGCAATGATCACAATAAAACTACTAAGTCTATTTTTATAATTATTGGACATCTGTGGTGTGACAGACACTATAGACCAAGTTTTGCAAATGCTGTTTTAGTTCATTTAAAAAACCACAGGATATAATCATATAATTGCCCATTTCATAGATAGATGTGAAGTAGCTGATGGCAAGTCATGCTGGAATTATTAAACAGGCCACTTAAATACATTATACTCAGACATTCAGCATTTGAAGTTCATATACATGACAAGTTCATGTGACAAAGAGCTATTTTTTCATGCTATATGAATTAGACAGACAGACAGACAGGTCTAGCAGTTCTCTCTTATCTGCCCTCTCACTGGGATAGAGCTGGACTGAGTTCTATAGCCAGATGGATCCGGTTCAGATTGATGGGGGTTCTGGATGTTTATAAAAAACAATTTTGTGTTCATCTACCCATCTGCTTGGTAGCCATGCAACCATGAAATGGAACAACTTTTGCATATTTATTCCTGCCTCTTCCTGTCATGCAGGAATGGGGATTACATGGTCACTTAGGAGCCTGACTGTCCATTTAGGAGCACATTATAATACCCAATAGAATACAATGATAGAATAAGAACTTTTTTTCTTCTTCTCGTCCATGAGAGATATGAATGTGGTGCAGTGAGCCATATGGGCACTATTCAGATTGACTAAGTCATTCTCAGAGATGCTCACCTAAGTCTGCAGGTCAGTTCTTCAAGTGATTCATCTGAGCACAGTCCTAGCAGCCTACAGAATCCACCTTGTCAGCCAGTCCTTTCCTTTGTCTTTTAATTGTATATATGTGTGTTCATATATGTGGGTGTGTGTTCTTCTTTGTGTACATGTGTTTGAAGACCAGAGGTCAATGCCAGATTTCTTCCTCAATTGCTTCTCCACCTTTGTATTTTTACAGTGTGTGTGTGTATGAGAATGCATGTGTATGCGTGTGTATACATATATATGGCACATGCACATGCCATAACAGGTACATGGAGGTCAAAGAACAACTTGTGGATGGGTCAGTTCTCTTCTTCCAGCATGTGTATTCTAAGGATTGGGCTCAGGTCATCAAGCTTGGTGGCAAGTGACTTTACCCACTGAGCCATCTCACTAAATGCAGCCTTATTTATTAAGATAGTGTATACTCTAAACCTGGAGCTCATCAACCGACTGGCTGACTGAAAGCGTATTCAACCAGTGCGCTAGAATTAACCAGACCAGCTCAAAAACAACAAATATAATTTAATAATTGAAAAACTGGGAAACTCACATGACTGGGGTAAAAGTTCCAATGTCCAAAAACACCACGTGAAGAGAGCGAGCACACCTGGATTCCCAGGTTTTCTTCCCTTGCCCCAGGCGGCCACACCCTAGCCAAATGTGATTGGCCGAGCTTCCCCATCATC
>LOJH01001637.1:9808-28709 GCA_001685095.1 Ellobius talpinus
ACTCACAGAGATCCACCTGTCTCTGCCTCCCGAATGCTGGGATTAAAGGCATGCGCCACCACTGCCAGGCTCTCATTACTCTCTTAAGTGCAACCCTGTCAGCATAAGGTTGGAACTAAGAACAGCTGCCCAGATTCCCAGTTTGGGGTCATTGGGCACCTAATTTATCTTCTCCCAGTCTCCAAATGTTTCTTATTCCTCAAAAGTCCATGCTGGGGAACCATTAAACCAAGGACAGATCTTTAATATCATTCCTTCAATCTGTAATTCTTGACATTAGTATTATAAAAGGTCTCTGAAGTAGTGCTGGGCTTTTATGTGGTAAAAACACACGTGTACTGCTATGTCTGCAGAGTGAAAGAACACTCGACTACTATAAGTAAATTAGAATCCTGGGAATGACAGCTGACCATGTCAAAGCCATTTAAAATCAGAGGAAAACAGGATGTATGCACAGCTACACACACATACACAAGGCATATCTAATGCTTTAATCCTCCTCTAACTACTGAAGATCAATATGGAATACACTATGACTAATAATGTTATCTGTCTCAGTCATTAGGTGACATGCTTGCTGGCAAATAATAGTGGAGGTTATGGAAATTTAAGAAACAAACTATAAATTACTTTCCACATTAAAAAAATCCATAAGAGTCACCAAGATAAAGGTGTTACAAACTCTACAAGAACCATGGAGGGAGCTGAAGAGATGGCTCAGTGGTTGAGAGCACTGGCCCCTCTTCCAGATGATCTGGTTCAATTCCCAGTACCCACATGGTATCTCACAACTGTCTGTAATTCAATTTCTGGAGGACCTGACACCCTTACACAGACACAAACATAGGCAAGACACTAACACACACAAAATAAAATTAAATCATAAAAAGAAGCATGAAGGAAAACTAAATAAAGACGAGGTGTTCATGTGTGAATATATTATGTTCCATACCCCATATCCCTATATCAGTGAAATAAAAATAGAGGAAATTTTAAAACTATTCAAGTGCTAAAATGTTATCTTACATGTATTTTGCCATAACAAAAAATATTCTCTGGTGGTGGTAGTAGTAGTAGTAGTAGTGATAGTAGTAGTAGTAGTAGTAGGAGGAGGAGTAGGAGGAGTAGTAGGAGGAGGAGGAGGAAGAGGAGAGTAGTAGTGGTAGTGGTAGGAGTAGTAGTGGTAGGGGTCGGGGTAGAGGTAGTGGTAGTGGTAGTAGTAGTAGTAGTAGGAGTAGTAGGAGGAGGAGTAGGAGGAAGAGGAGTAGTGGTAGTAGTAGTAGTAATAGTAGTAGTAGTAATAGTAGTAGTAGTGTAGTAGTAATAGTAGTAGTAGTGTAGTAATAGTAGTAGTAGTAGTAGTAGCAGCAGCAGCATTAGTAGTGATGATGATGATGATGATATCAACAACACAAGCCAGTACTGTTAATGAATCTCCTTGCAAAAACAGCTTTACTTATAAATCCTCATTTGGAATTTACTGAGTGCTCACAGCTGAAATGATACCCATGATATGAATCAAAAGCTTTGGTCATCATAGGAGACTGGTCTGTTTTGACTACAGAAAACAGACACAGAGAAATGCTATCAAGTCCTAGTGACAAGCTACACACAGGGGATGTTTTTAGAAAGCCTTCACTTCAAGTATAATTCAACTAAGATCAGCACTATTACCAGCATTAATTGCTAAAAACACCGAATGCACTTCAAAGTAAACATACTGCAAACATGTGCCTCCTCTACAGTATGTTCTAGTAACATGCCTAGACATGATGGATGTAACTACTGAAATGGTCATTAAATTCCTAATATAGGAAAGTAGTAAAAAGAGGTTAAAAGTAGAGAAATGATACAAATTTCTATTTATTTGAATGAATATAAAAACAAAAAACATTCGTTTGACTTTAAACAAAATGTTTTGCCTGCTGTAATATCTGCTCCCCCCCGAAAAAAAAATCAGAATTGATTGATTGGTGAATGATTCATACAAATTGTTTTCTTTTGAACAATATTATCAACCTGACAATAATAATGTTTAATTTAAGCTTTTAATGAATAAAATCCTTACATGCTTGCTTCTTCATAAGCATAAAGCCTTAAGAAAAATTAAGGGTTCACAGGCATTTTTGAACCTTGCTTTACTAAGACAACCATCAGAAAAACTTCCTATGCAGTAAGCATGTAATAACCCAAATATTTTCAAAGCTGGACTATGCAAATAAAGGTACAGCACCAATATAGAA
Source organism: Ellobius talpinus (assembly GCA_001685095.1). Classification (NCBI taxonomy): domain Eukaryota; kingdom Metazoa; phylum Chordata; class Mammalia; order Rodentia; family Cricetidae; genus Ellobius; species Ellobius talpinus. Next base: position 12,052 of record LOJH01001637.1, read on the forward strand.
TATTACCCATCCAAATGCCATAAACAAGCTGACTTACACTCACACCTATTGTTTCTATTCTAATGTTTCTTTGATTTATATTGTGGGTTGGCTGATTCAGAAATCTAACATTAATTTAATACAGAGCATGCATTCTTGGATAGCTAAGGCAAAGCCAAAGAGATGAAATCTTATAACATATATTCTCAAGAACTGTGCTCAAAAAGCAACCCAAAAACCAACAGAATATATTCTTCATCCAAGAAAGAAAACAGATAAAATTTTGATAAAATCCAGAAACAGCCGCTAGACTTTATCTTAACCAAAAGGTATATATCCATTTCTACTAACAGTGGGCATTTGGGTTGCTTCTGCTTGGAGGCTATCAGGAATTAAGTCGTTCCTGACCTACAGTTTTATGGACATGTGCCACATGCATTTTTGCTATGGGAAGCCCTTCTGCCTATGTGTTGCTTTTATTGGTTAATGAATAAATCTGCTTTCAGCCAGTGGCTTAACAGAGTAAAGCCAGACTAAAAGGGATCTATAGAGAGAGTGGGCGAGTCAGGGAGAAGTCATGTAGCTGCTGCAAAGGACAGAGGCGCCAGAACCTTTCTGGTAAGCCACAGCCACATGGCGATACACAGATTAATAGAAATGGGTTAACCAAAGATACAAGAGCTAGCTATCAATACACTTAAGTCATTGGCCAAGCAGTATTGTAATTAATACAGATTTCTGTGTGGTTATTTTGGTTCTGGGCAGCTGGGAAGGAACAAGCAGCCTCCCACCTACACATTTTTCTTAGAAATGAACTTCTTCAAAGTCAACTGCTAGGTTACCAGGCAGTCTTGCTCAGCTTTAGTTATCCCACCAAAAACATTATTCCTCTTGTGGCAATCTTATTACAGATAATTAATGCAAGTATACAAGAAACACAACTGATAGGTTTTTATCCACTTTTAATGATTAAGGTACTTAAGAGAAAGGGCGATTCTGTGGACTAGGAACTTCAATTAAGTAAGATGCAAGCATGACAGTAACAGAAGGAGATACACACAGCAGGTCCCATCTTTGAGCACTTACTATGAGCCAGCCACTGTTTCATGGGTTGCTACCTGTGACAAATCACTGGTTTTAGAATCAATCACACTAGCCCTGTATTAGCACCAGCTAATGGATGAGACTGCATCACAGAGCCACTGTGTCATATATACTGAATCTCTTCTAAATAAAAGACAGTAAAAAAAAAACAGAGGTCAGTTATTTCCTGGATGAAGTCAGAAACAAAGAATGAAAACAGGTTTTGTTGGCAAACCATCTTTTGTTATGTCAACAGGGGCTATTGCTATAAGAGACACTCAGTTACAATTATTAGCATCACATCAAGCAGTTAGACTAGATACTAAGACAGCATCTTCAGAGATCCGTAAGGCCATTAAAGGTGATCAGTCACAGAAAACTGCAGGACTGATGGAAGCTCAATTCTAGCCTACAGGGGGGACTAGAAGGTTATTCACTATTTATTTCAGTTTTCACCTTGTGTCAACTAAAGAGCAGGATTATGCAGAAAGCATCTCTTTATTACGGGGGAAGACACTGCAGACACTGTAAGGACTGAGATTCTTGTAGATTTCAACATGTATTGCACATCTTCTGTGTATTTAGGTTTCCCAAATGGGCATATTCCAGAAGCACTCACAGGGACAGCTAAGGCAGGACTGTGTGGGTGAGAATCACACTGCTGGGGGTAGGGTTCCTGGGAAGCTCCTGATACCTGAGACTGGCTCCATAAATCATGCGTGTGTTCCTCTATTAAACACACCTAGATTTCTAATATGTGCCCAGTAGGCAAAAGGATGATTAAAAAAAAAGACTCTAAAGCTCAATGCCTGACCCAGTATGAGAAGCCATAAAGCATCACTACAGAAACAGCCACAGCCAAACCTGGGAAGTGTCTGGTAAAATTCCAGGACCAGCTATAAACATCTCTCTGTGTGTGTTTGCCATGATTAGTGATTGGAAAAGCCAATTGTGTCCAGCATCACACACTGTAACAAGCTACCAATATGATTTATATTTCATACAATTCTACCTTTACTCTAGATTTCAAATGATTATCGAAAGGGGATTCCTTTCCCTCTACAACATATTTTGTTACATTACAGATATATTAATAACAAATATTACTGAGGTCATTTGAAAAGGAATGTCCCCAATGGGGTCATATATTTGAATGCTTTGTCTTTAGGGAGTGGTGCCACTTGAAAGAGGTCAGGAGATGTAGTCTTGTTAGAGTAGGTGTGACCTTGTTATAGGAAGTATGTCACTGGGAGGGGTAGGCTTTGGGGTTTCAGAAGCCCAATCCAGACACAATGGACCTCTCTCTCCCTGCTGCCTGTGGATCAAGATGCTGAATGAACTCTTGGCTCCTTCTCCAGTACCATGTCCACCTGCATGCTGCCATACTCCCAGCAATGCTGAAAATAAACTAAACCTCTGAAACTGTAAGCAAGTCCCAATTAAATGCTTTTCTTTATAAGAGTTGCTGTGGTCATGGTGCCTCTTCACAGCAATAGTGAAGAGAACTACTTATTAGAAGACAGGGTAGGAGCTCACTATCCCATAATAGCACCTAAGTACCATGCAGGCACTCTATGTGTATCTTGTTTATTCTGCAGGGTTCCTGCCAATATGGCTGCATACCTATGCAGTTCTCTTTCTTCTGAGAGGGGTTGGAGATTTAGCTCAAGGGTAGGCATTTACACAAAGACCCTGGCTTGACGGTGAGAAAAGTTCATAGTCCTCCTCCATTAGCCAACGTGGGAAGAAGAATGGCATAAAGGGGCTTATCTAGCCCGGCAGTGGTGATTTACACCTTTAATCCTTTAATCTCACCACTGGGAGGCAGAGATAAGCAGATCTCTGAGTTCAAGGGCAGCCTGGTCTACAGAGGGAGTTCCAGGACACCCAGGGTGGTGAGAAACTCTCTTTCAAAAACAAACAAACAAACAAAAACCAAACTGGTTATTGGTTAGGAAATCACTGGGAAAGTTTAATTGTTGAAGAATGTAGAGGAGCTGGCTGATCTTGCGAAGCTGATTTTTCTATCTGAAGACAACATTTAGGACCTTGAAAGTTAACTGGGATGAAGAACAAAACAAAACAAAACAAAATGCTGGCACAGAATCACTGCGAAAACACACAGACGCCTACCAGTTCCTATGTTTTCAATCAGCACAATTCTGCAGGGGGAAAAAGACACTGAGGTATGTTTGAGTGTTTGGAGGCAGCCACCAGAGGAGCGTTTTAGGTCACAGGCCTGCAGAGATACTGTTGACTACACTATCTCACTCAATTCCTTGGTTGTCATGGATATTAGGAAGTGAACCTTAGAGAAAGACATGTTTACCTATGTTTACCGGTATGCCAGTGACCTTTGCTCCAGTGCTCAGAACTACTTTCAGCAACTCAAAGCTGAACTCAGCATGGAAGTGGGGTACAACTAAGAGAAGTTCAGCATTGTGATAAGAGAGCAAGCAGATGCAGAAAACAAAGAGGCAAACTTATTTAGGCTCTACTGTCTTTAAAAAGGAGACAGGTTTGTTCTGGTGGAATGATGTGTCTTAAATTCCTCTTAGGAATCTGAAGCAAGACAGCATCTGCTCACCCTCCAAGCACAGCTAAAATTGCAGTGAGGTTTGAAATGGCCTCAAACACATTGCCTATTTGAACAAAATCAGTAATATTTTTAAAGCATTTTACTCCAGCTCTCATTGTCTGTGTGCACTAAGCAACTCTCGCCCATTTTGCCTGATATCTAAGTAGTTTAAGCAGTAGGTGAAGTCAGGAAAAACCTAGTCCATAACTTCTCCTTGACATCCTTACGTAGGCCAGTTCACAGCTCAATTTAAAAAGGCAATGTAAAGACTGCATAACGAATCTGGTCACCTCTTCTTCCTATCACCAGGTGGAATGAGGGTGTGCTTTGGTACACAGGAGCCAAGTGTGCAAAGCCCAGACCAGGGCAATTCAAAAGTACCAAAATCCTGGCTACTGTCAAGTTTTCTTGTTTCTCTTAGAGCAGGATACACACGTAGACTGGGTAACAAAAAGGTGCTCACTCATCACAGGGTTGCAGTGGGATCTAAAGAACGACCACATTGAAAATGCTCGTGACTATTTGGGCATAGTAAGTGCTCTGTTATTTATTATTATCAGAACACTGCAACTGGAAAACACACACACACACACACACACACACAAAATACAAAAACCAGAAAAAGCAGAAGCAATCCTATGTCACTCTTTTCGCTCACAAATTTCATTTGCATAGATCTGCAGGTTTCATGTGTCTCTATCAAGGTAGGTCCATGCCATTATCATCACTCTCATTCAATATAATCACTGTCTAGAAGGAATAATGATTTACAGGGCATAAAATAAGAAACAGCAACCAAAAATTACACTCAAAGGCTTAGCATAGTGAGGTTCTCTTTAATCCCAGCACTTTGGAGGCAGAGGCAGGTGCATCTCGGAATCTGAGGACAGCCTCATTTTTACAGAGAGTACTAGGTCAGCCAGTGCTACTTAGTGAGACATGGTCTTAACATAGTGAGACCCTGTCACAAAACACCAGAAGAATAGGAGGAGGAGAAAAAAGAAAACACAGCAGAACAAAACAATGAAAATCAATCAAACAAACAAAAAACTAAACTTAATATTTCTTCTGCCCTGTGCATATACTGCAGGGGTAAAGTGTTACCCAGCATGTGTCAGGCTCTGGGTATAATCTAAAGCACCTCCCACACATACACAATCTACATATTCAGACCACTGTTTATAATTTACTTGTCATTTGATACAGATCTTACTGAATTAACAATTAAAACAATGAAGGATAAAAACGCCAGGGCTTTAGAGGCACAAAATTAAGTAACAGATCCAAGGATAATGCATAAAAGTAATGCTAAGATGAATATAAACCCTTGTAGTAATTATAATATAGAACAGAGCTGGGAAGTTGACCTCAGAGGTAAAAGGTACAAAGTCCTTAGCACTTCCAGCTTCCTCACAAAGTCAATGGGGAAATACAGAAGAGGCAGAATAGAGGAAAGACCCCTCTAACCCCATATGTACAGAGATGGGCATGCAGCAAGATTATGCACCATACCCCAAACTCATTCCTATCTAGAGGAGGGGACCACAGGAGGAGGACTCCAAGGCTGGCTCTGGACAAACCTGCTGGAAAGGCCGAGTCTGGGCCTGCCGGAGGAGTCGCTGCTGTTGTTGCTGCTGCTGTTGTTGTTGCTGCTGCTGCTGCTGCAGAAGCTTCATCTGCAGCAACTGCTGCTGAGATGTGATTGCATGAAGGGAAGGTGGCTGCAGCATGGCACCCGAGCGCCTCTGCAGCATGTTGGACAAGGCTTGCTTTGTGTTGGTTGGGACATAGGAGCCTGCAGGGTCCAATCTGGAGCCACCTAGGAAAGCCACCGAAAGGAAGGGTTTTCAAAGGCAGCAGGTGCTCTTTTATCAGGACAAGAAACTTCACCTTTCTTACTTTATGAGCAAGACAGAGAATAACAGACTGCCCCACCAGCTCCAAGTATTAACATTCTGTTAAGAGCCGCCTTATTTCCAAAAAGAGGAAGAGCAATAGTGTCCATGAAGAACTATTGTTTAAAATTGCTATGTGAAGGCTGCACTTCAGGGGATAAAATGCAGTGCCTGAAACAAAGACGAGTCTGCATAAAACCTTGGTCACATGGGTTGTACAGACCTCAGGATGTGCCTATTGAATAAAAGTGTGCTTTGTGCAGTATTTTGCAAAGTTTCATAAGCCAGGCGTAGAAGTTTTCTGTAGCCTAACAGATCTGAAGGCTGTATTATTTAACCTTTATCTTGGCAAAATTAAAAGGCCAATTTTAGATTATGAGGAAAATGGGCAGGGGACTCTAACTGAGGAAGAAAGAAAGCAACCTCTTTTGTGAGATGTGTGTTAGAGCTCTGTTCGTTTGCATGTATCAAGGAATATAAAATCTTTGGAGGGAAGGAGTGACATTTCCTATAAAGCCACCAACTGGAGAAGTAAGTTTTTCTAATCCTTAAGGATATTGACAAATTACAAAAGCAAACAGGTATTGGATTTTCTTTGTCTTCTGAAAACAGTGATCAAAGAGATGTTTGTAGAATTTGAAGTCTTCAAGCATTTTAAGTGCTTGAAGTGTTTTCATTTTCTTTTACAAAACAGGCATTTTCTACAATCTGTGCATATAATTTCCCTGCATATTAATTTAGGAGACAGGCTCTTACTCTGTTGGCAACGCTCAGTGATTTTCCTGTCTTAGCCTCTACACTAATAGCTGGGACAAAAGACGTAAGCTACTAAGTCTGAAGCTACCGAGCCAAAGCTTTATCTTACTTCAGAAAACAGAAAAATGAATTACGACTGAGAACTGGATTACCCGAATTCTCATTTTGTGGAGGATAAAAGTTAGGAGTGAGGAGTTTTTGTCCCCAAATTGCTGACCAGAGTGATCTGCCAGTGATGTGTGTCTCACACCCACCTGGATTCAGAGACTGATTTTGAAGGAAAAAGCTGGGCTGCTGGGGCTGGCTCACCAGGTTGTATCCCCACAGCGCAGGCTGCGGGTGATGCATCATTTGGGAGGACATGGGCGAGTAGTTAGGAGGCACTCGGTACACGTTGCTCTGCTGATACTCCTTCAACAGAAATATTATTTTTAAAAAATTTAACTTAATATACCATGCACAGTTAATCAATATAAGTTCGTCCCATTCAGTTATGTGAGATTGTTCCATCCCAAAATCCAAGGCTATAGTTTGCAAAAGGGAAGGGAGAGAACATAAATGGTAACCCATTTCCTAAAAAGTACTCATGTGAATTAAAATTTTTCTTTGATTTAGAAAGTAATACATATAATAAGGCCCTATGTTCAGTCTCCAGTACCAACTCCCCACCATCACACCAAAAACAAGAAGCTCCTCACAGGAGACATTTAAAAATGTCAGAAAGGACCATAGTGCGTCAGAATTACTCCTGGCCTAGACAGCAGCATGCCCACAGCTTTCAGGGCAGCCATTCCCCAAGTCCCCATCCCTTCTCCTCCTTCTAGGAGGTACAGACTCTAAGGGTCACACCAGGAAGTCTCGACTTCTTCACCATCCTTTTTTTCTAGCATGGCACTCAAGGATGAAGGATAATGACAATCTCAGAATCCTTCAATTGGACAAAAGATGCAATCCCTTTGGGAAGAGGCAGCTTCAGGAGGGTTCTGAGTGGACTTAGGTAAGGCTTTTGTATGGGAAGAGAACAGAAACTCTCATCCATGTGGTGTGGTAGGCCAGAGTGGCCCAGGTTTGAAAGTGGGCACCGGTGGTCAAGTGGCATCAGAAAGCACCAGCAGCTATCTCTAAAAGCATCTTCATTACCAAGCTACCAGCTAGAATGAGTCAGTGTGGGCACAGGTGAATGTAATGATTATTGCTCACGAAAAGCTGAGTGCCCACAATAAGTACTTCTTCCCCATCAAATAAGAGCATCCTTTTACTCTATAGAAAATGATATAAAAATTCTCTCTCAAGTAAAGCCAGGTAATTTCAGGGAGAAAACTATTTTAAATATTCTATAAAATAATTTCTGAATTATCATCTAAGAAGCCTCTAGTACCGGAAAGGATAAGAGATGATTTTAAATTAATTTAAATTTAAATTTTAAACTACCTTTCATAAGATCTGAAAATATGTTAAAGCCTACTCGGGATAGAAGATACAAGGACAAAGAAAGAAATCTCAGGACCACTCTGTTGGGTAAATCAGATGCAAATTCATTCAGAGAAAAATGAAAGGAACTTTTTAATGTTACTTTACTGCAAATATCAATCATTCAAAATAAGATACTTAAATATACCTATCATATTAATAAAAGTGTTTAAGTGGGTAGAATCATCTATCCCTGAAAAATTAAAGTTTGAAACCTAGGGAATTGTGAGGCTTAGTTCCTCAATATTATCCACTACTGAAGTCTTTAAAGTTAAACAGTTATTAAGAGTTGAGAATAGAAAATCAAAAGCTTTAAATCTGCCATCCACGAGAAATCACAGTGCATCATTTCATTTATTAGCACAGACATGTGTTAGGGATCTTTGTATGAGAAGGCTGATGCCACTCTTAGTAAGGTTTCTAGGAGTACAGTTTGGCCATGGGTAAACCCAGAAGCCAAGGAGCCAAACTCCTCCTCCATCCCCCACTCACATCAATGCGTGAGCTTGATTTTGTCTTACGCTTCCTTCCCTTTGTCTTCTTCTCTTCCTCAGCGGCAGTTTTTCCTTGATCTGACAGTTCAGCTGATTTCCTTTCTGGTTCCTGAGACACTGGGGATGTGGGCTCTTCCTCTTCTTCCTCAGGTGGGAGGGGCAGTGGTTCAAGGTAATAGCTTCGGGGCTTAGGCATGGTGTGTGTGTGGTACAGAAGGAAGTGGTGCTGTTCCTCATATTTTACCACCTTCCGGTCCACACGGACAGTGCCGAACCAGGCCCAGGACAGAGGAGCGGGGTTCTTCTGACCCTCAAACAGGTCCCATGGGGACACTTTCTGCTTCGTAGAGACCTGGAGACCCTACGGGAAAGCAGCATTCTGTGACAGTACACTCTGGCCTTTTCTCAGCTCATAGGACAAGCTTGTAAGCATGTGGTTGCAATGGACTTAGGGGATGCGGCTAAGTCAGGCAGCCTGGAGTTCAGAACTTTGGGAGTTCAGTTCTCCAGTTCTCTCTACCATCTGAAACTGCCTCAAGGCATCTCAAGGTAACCTAGACTATTTTACTACAAAAAAAACCACTTTCATTCAGTTTTTGTTTTTCTAGAAAATTTAAGTTCTCAAGTATCCTGTAAAGAAGTTGGCCTCATAATACAAAATTATTTACACATCTCAGGAACCTCTTCATTATTTTTAAGATGGTGTAAAACTTAAAACTCAATATATAGTCTGCCTCTGTTTGGGTTTATATTCACTTTAGTTCAGTCTATACGGACTTGATTTAGTATGTGGACTTTTCATGTACCTAACATCGTGTTCTTTGAACAAAATGTTGTGAGAAAACTTAATTACAGAACCAGGTCCAAAACAAATCAAGTCTTTTTTTTTTTTGCTTTTTAAAAAACCTTAATTTATTCTTTGTGTATATCACCAAATCAAGTCTCTTAACTCCAATTTAACTTTACTGAAGAAAAAAAAGATGTTTTTATTTGTAATCTTCATTGGTGACATTTCTGGGTAATGTTTCCAGTATACCAATTCAAAGACACTTCTCCTAAAAAATAGCCCAGGATGTGAGCATGCCTAATCTTGCCTCTGCTGCTTCTGTAAGAGTGGCTTCTTCTAACACCACTAGTAAAGTCACAGTCCCTGCTGTCCTCTTGTGGTGAATGCATTCTTCCCAGCAGAGCTCCCATCTGAATGGGTCCTGGCCGCCTACAGCTAGAAAGCCCAAGTCATCCTGACTGTGACTAGGGGCCTTTTCCCTTCCCTTGGCCACACTGTTATGGGACGTAGGCTGCCTCTGATTTCTGATGGCACTGCTTTTCCTCCATGAGTCACCTCTTCCTCACCTTGATTTAAACTTTCCCTGCCTGTTTCATTCTTTTCTGTGTAACTCTTCAATCCTCCAGAATGGTCTGCGTGTCACATGGTAGGAACCCTGCTCTGACTACCGCTCCCTTGCCTGGCTTAAACTGTCCCCTCAGAGCCTCCTAGTCCTCTCTAGACCATGGCCCACAAATCCTATTACAGCAGAATGTGCATCTACTTCCCATAAAGAGCAGGGATTCCCTCCAACCATCTATCTCTGCTGCAGAATGACAATGGTCACTCTGTGTTCTTTGAAAGAAGAGCCGATCATTCTTCTGCTATGTTAAAGAACTTCCTAAAGTATCTTACATAAAGCAAATGTCCATTGAACATTGCTTCACTGACAATATGCAGTGCTGTAACACTTAGAAGCTTTACTTAATGAAGCTTGCTCAGTAATTTAAAATACTTATCGACACCAATTTTCTTACATAAACACACTCTGATTCGTATCCTAAAATAAAATCAGAATTGGTTTTTACTTTTATTTCTTTACACTAGGCTTTTACTTAAAACCTCGTCGGTAGATTCCATAAATTTACTTAAGTCCAGAAAAGCATTTTAAATGGAGACTTTCAAGGTATGTCTTCTTATAATGCCAATAGCTATTGTGCTTAAATGACAAAAATAATACCTTGAAAATTAAGAAATGAAATCAAGATGTTTTGTATATCCTCAAAGAATGTAAGAAAAGTCACTTGGCTTCTATAACTAAAAATATGAGGGAAAAATCATTTACTCTTGCCTGTTTTTTGTCGATGGAGTCAAATCCAGCAATTTTGTTTCCCTTTGTATCGATCAAAGAACCCATGGGTTCACAAGTGATGACATCACATGTCTGCTTTGGCAAAGGCAGCAACTGTCGAACCTTGTCAATGCTTTCTGATCGCTTGTCTCCTAGTTCTTTCTAGAAGAAAAAGAAAAAAATGTAAAAGCAAGAGAGAAGTGAGATGAAAATTCTGACTTTACAATGAATGCAAAAGTTCATAAGAAGGAAGTTCCCCAATGACACATTTCCTTTTTTTTTAATAGCTAGTATGTTTTTTAACCCTCAATGCAGTCTACGGAATGGCTGCAAATCAGACTGGTGAAATGTTTCATTTCTTCTATTCAAGTAGAAAACAGAGTACACACAAAGGCAGCCTTGTTACGAGGACTATCAGAACGCTGAAATGACAGAAATCCACTGTTATTGCAGTCACACAGCAGGAGCCGCAGCAAGGAAACTTCCTCGTACCCAGATTCAGACCGCAAGGTAACCATCAGCTATTTTATTGTACAGTCTTCAGATTTGTGTATTTGCATGTTCACTTACTGTTTATTTCAAGGACTATCAGTGGGTTATTAAAGGAGCCAGAGTTACAAATTCAATGCGAGTGCCCATTCTTTTTCACTTGCTTGTACAAATCCAAGCATGGGTTTAATTGAAATCTGGCACTGGAGTTTTGGTTAGATATTTGATAATGCATTTCTAAATCCCTTACAATTTAAACACATTTTATGAATACAATTTTTTGAGAAAATTCTTTCAGATAACATACTGGTAATTTTGAAAGACTGGCAAGCCTAGGCAAGACAATCATCACATTATGTGGGATCAAATCAGACCAGCCCATCAACAACTTCAGAACAGGGGCCCATCACAAACTTACTTTCAGTTTCTTTACTAAATTCATGTATGCACGTTTGTTCTCTTCAGATCCCCCGGGGGAAGCATTTGATAGGTCAGAAGCCAAGGTCCCATTGATTAAAACACCCAGCATGTCAAGAACTGTGGTAAATAACTCACTGAGAGGAAGGGAAAACCATTTTACTCTTAAAAACAAAACAAGATACACATAATTATCTAACCATTTCTACTGAAAGTACTGAATTTTTGATGGCATCTAAGTCAGTAAGTGTCAGAATTTCTGGTCAGCATATCAAAGCTTGTATCATGCATGCATGCAGCAGAAATGTATAAATGGATTAAAAAAACATACTTGTTAGTATGCATGTCAACAGTTCCTGAAGTAATTATCTGGAGGAGGAGGAGAGCCCAGTCAGTGGTCCCCTGGGTGCTCCGCTGGACTGTGTCAAACATTCCTCCCACCTAGCGTACAAAACACAGTACAGAATTTACATCTGTAGGATAAAGTGTCACCTCTATTACTATATGTGCCTAAACGTTGATTTGTTAAAACGAAAGAGATGCTAAGAACTGGTTCTTGCTCATGTTCTGGATTATCCTATAGTCTGTCTCATTCAACAATGTGTTCATCACTATTTTTGGTTCTTTCAACACAGTAGAGTCATTCAAAACTTAACAAAAAGAGCAATACCTGAGCATTACTGGCTCTCTGGTCAATACCGCATAGTATTCAGTTTTAAACGTAATTGCAGATAAATTAAATCTAAACAGGAACGACTGATTACCTAAAATTCTGTCATATTTGTTTATTATTGCATCCAAGTCTGCCATTACAATACCCCCCAAAATGTTTGTTAGGTCTGCCAGCTCCTATGTGGAGGTTAGGCTGCCAAAACCGGGGCATGCTATCTATACCCAGGGTAGATTTCATTTGAGGTTTGTTCAACAGGAAGAAAAACAAAAACAAAAAACAAACAAACAAACAAACAAAAACTCAAAGGAATACAAAATGTTTTGAGAACTTTTAGATTTCTATTTTTAAAAAAAATCCTGTGGGATTTGTCTTTTTTCTAACCAATTCGACAGCTTTAATCAATTCTGATCAACAGTTTTGAGTTGATGGATTTTATGGTTTTAAGATAAAATATAGTAGAGCTAACACTCCTGTCCCAATAAAGGCTTTTAAGATCTTCCCTTAGCATGGACTAAAGCGGAGGAGAGATCAGATGGAAGGAGCCAAGGGTGGAAAAGAGAATTGGTGCTCACAACACGCCTGTCTAGAACTCAATCCAGACAGGAAGGAAAGTGGCAAGGGAAACAGAAGGTTTAAGAGAAAAGGAAGTGGTACAGAGACCGAAAGGAGAAGGCTTCACTTTGCCATGCAGATTTTGCCTGCAGAAGAAGTTGAAAGCTGGTGTTGTTTTCATACAGAGAGAGGTGTGATGGAACCACTTGCCATGGTCCTTACCAGATTTAGCCGGAGCTGCAAAGCCTCATGCATCATCTGGCGGGCTTTCGTATCATCTTGGTATCGTTCTTCCCTCCAGTTACTTAAAATCTAAGATCAGGAGCAAAAGAAGAAAAACAACAGCAAAAATTCCTTGGTTCTTTGTTATGACATTTTTTACGTGTTTAAAGTTAAGCTTAATAGTGACAATCAATCTTTTAGCTTTACCAAATTAAAGTTAAAATTATATATATAGTTTTTTATCTTTCTCTTCTTCCACATAGACAATCCTAGCTATTCTATGATTTAGTTACCTGGGTAGCTGAGGGAACAGAATGTTACCTAATTACATATATATGTATGCATGTGTACATGTATATTTTGGGGAAAATCCTTTAAAGGGCCATCAAATAAAACACTATTAATTTAGTATTCTAAAGATAAATATTGAAAAGACAAAATTCCATTTTTCTTTGAATCATGTTATACTTCTAGAGACATGCTATAAATCCTAGCAAATGTTTTATTTTTGACATCTTACTGGAATTGTTACTTGCTATCTGATAAATAATCTTTTCTGATAAAGAGAATATATATACTATTTTCAAAAAAAATGTAGCCCCTTAGACCAAGACCAGCCAAATTTATAATTGGACTGCTTCTTCAAGGTTAGCTCTGGGTAGGATTTACTAAAGAAAGGCAAACAAGTTGGCATATCCCAGAGCCAGAAGAAAGGAGCCAACATACTAAAATCAACCACAAAACCCCGGCAATGCTCTAATCTAACAGTAAATAATCTGCTAAAAGGGTCTGAGGAGATGACTCAGCAGGTAAAAAGCTTATATGCAGTGTGAGGACCTGAGCTGGAATTCCATTCAAAGGTGCAGGAGGAAGTGGCTCCTGTAATCCCAATATCCCTAAAGCAAGAGACCTCCCAGTCATCCACAGGCCATGGCACATGGAGCAATAGCAAACAGCAGAGACGCTGTCTCAAGGGACATGCAAGGACAGGATCAAGACCGAGGGTTTTCCTCTGCCTTCTACTTGTATGTCCTGGCACCGTATCCCTGCATTCTCTCACCCCTACATACTTTGTCTTCTCCTTTGCCACCCCATGCAATGTGTAAAAATGAACCACTTTACAGGTAACAACTATCAACCACAGAGCTGTGAGTAAGCTGTGTAAAGAGAATATGTCCCAAATTGTATACAGGGAAAACAGCAGCTTCTGTCAATTGAGGTTAACAAGGCAGACACAAACACACACACACACACACACACACACACACACACACACTCTATCACAGAGCTGGCACAAAAGCACTGAGAGCTCAGCTTGGTCTGGAAAACTGAAACTGAAAGGCTGGAAGTTCAAGGCTCACTTGGGCTACTAAGAGAGATGGGCAAGATTTCATCTCAAAATAATGAGCTAAAAATGGACTCAGCGGCAGAAAGATTATCTCGCACACATGCAGTCCTAGGTTCAACCCTAGCACTAAGGAAAGAGGGGAAAAGTGAAAGGGATATGACTACAGAGAGAACAAAGGGACAAAGAATGAGCACGAAGTACTTAAAGAGTGGCCATAGTCTTACTAAGGAGGCACGGTGAACAGAGACCAGCACTACTGTAGGGAGCAGGCCTGAGAGGCATCCTTGTAGCACAAGCACCTAAACCTGAAGGCAGCCCCAGGCCAGAGAGGCTCCAGTGAAAGGGAATCAAGGTGGGAGAAACAGCTAATGCCCAGTCAGAAAGGGTTCTACGAGGACAGCCCTGGAATCTCTAGTGGAGGTATAATGAGAAACGTGCATGCTTTATATTTAAATGGCTCACTCTGGAAGCTAGACAGAGAAAAGACTTCTCATAAGTAGTTCAAAGCCAAGTAAGCCTAGTGGTCTTGGTCATGTCATCAAATCCCACTTAATGTCACAGGGAGGGATCCACCTGGAACGTGTCGGGATAACTCATCTCACACCACCAACTTCGCCTTTCCTTGGTTCCATGCTTTCTAATCTGTTTCTGCTCCCTAGGATTCCAGGCAGGAACGACAGAGATCAGCAAGCTAGCTGATAAGCAGTATGAGACAACTTACTTTTAGAGTCTTTATAATCCATCCATGCATAATTAATATAAGGATGCTAGCCTTATGGTGATCATGATGCTAGGCAGAACTGGACACGGGTTGTGTTTCCTAGCACCTCATGGATAGACATGGTGGTTTAATCTTGTATTTGAAAGGAAAATAATGAACACCATCGGAACGATTCTGGCCTGGCTTAATAACACACTGCATTTTACCTGATTGACTTGATTCTGCAGAGATGTTAGGAGGCCCTCCCGTTGCTCATCTTGCCCCTTAAGGCAGGTAAGGACCAAGGAGAGGAAAGGTTGCTGACTCAAAAGAGACATACTACAAAGGAAGTAGTGACAGTTAGAAAGAATAGCTTGTCTTCTGGGCCAACAGTTAGTTTTGTTGTTGTTGTTTGTTTGTTTTGGTAGACTCACCGCTCTTGTTTATTTACTACTAGATAAAGGTCAGGATGGCAAGCCACCCAGAACACTAGGGAAGGGGACACATTCCAGTACTTACAATATTAAAAACCACTGGCAGGGTTTGTGAATGGCCATGCTCTATTGCCCTGGAAGGTGTTCCCAAAGCAACAAAAACCTACACTGAATGTGATGACCTTGCTTTACGCTCCCAGGGAAAAATTTTAAATATATATGACGAAGACTATAAATGTGCACACAGATTAATAAGAAACATTGAGAAGTTCCTCTTCAGACAAAACTCTCCTTTAGGAAGTTCACGTCTCTGTGAGCCTTGACTATTTTGGATACCTGTGAGTTTTTTGCTGTATATTTTTCAAAGGCCAATAGCATAGTCTTGGTCAAGTCAGGGGTGGACACCAGGTCTGAGGCCTCCAAAAGCAAGGTTCTTGCTGGAAAAATCTAGAGCTCTGATATAGCCCATGTCTCCACTGGAAAAGGGGCAAAAATTCTATTTATAATTTTCATGTTCATAAAATATCTTCAATTAGAGAACAATGGAATGCTGATTGATATAGGAAAAAGAAAATTTTTCCAAAAGAATAAGTTCAAACCAAAACATTTGGCTCAGGAGTTGCATTTCATAGGTGGCCAATAAAGAACAGTTAGTTATGGCACTATTATTAACAGACAAAAGAATCTCCATTTTTAAATTTTTTTAAAATAAAGAAGTTATGACTTTTAAAAAACTCCTTGGATACTAAATTTATAGTGTGAATATTCATCCTCAATAATATATATGATCTACTTTCAGAAGTAATTACTTGAAAACTTTTCTTAGTCATAAAATAAATGAAGTAAACATTAGTTCTGGCAGTTGCTATGACTACTTTTCATCAAGAGTCCAGATCAAGAGTGCTAAATTTTAGAAAATCAGTAATTATTTCAAGGTCCAGTAGGTAGGTCCGAAGTAACAGCAAGCCCATGTGTTTCTACGGCTGTGCAGTGACATGAACACACAGGCAGGGATGGGACCTGGTGCAAAGAACATTAGTACAAGGCCAGAGTCCTGCTTAACAGATAATCTCCTAATCCACTGAAAGCCCAAACCCTGTGGACACTGGATATGGTGTGACGGTGGTGTAGGACGCTTCCCTCAGGGCTAGCTTGATGTAGAGTATCTACCAGCATACCTTTTCTGTTTCTGCCTGTCTCTTTCCTTCTTGGAAGAAGAGCCCAGGTGCTGTCCTTTCTCCAGCTCTTCCCCAGCAGCTTTCAGGACTCTTCCCTGCACAGAGGTTGGTAGCCTGGCGATGAGGGGGGCCACCAGCCATACACCCCTGCGTTCAGAGGAACTAAAATCAGAAACAGGCGTTACACCTAACAAAGCAGCTGGTCTCTACTCTCACAGCCAATACAGAAACCCTACAGTAAGCCACTGGTGGGTAAGACACAGACTTCTAAAA
>LOJH01001638.1:3806-27441 GCA_001685095.1 Ellobius talpinus
CACACACACACACACACACACACAGAGGAGCAATGAAGCCACAGGCTATATGGCTTCTGAGGAGGGTCACAACTGTTATGGTTACTCCAGTCCACCCTGAAATCAGCAGCCAGAGTAGATCAACTTCTTCCCATGAACTGGTATTTAATGTTTACCTTGTAAGAAATTCTTTCCCTTAGAAAGCTTGTTTCTGAAATATTAAATATGCCTATGAATTCAGTCACCCAGGGATCTTGTTAAAATCCTGGCTTAGTAAGTTTAGAAGGAAGCCTCTGATTCTGAATTACTAGTGAGCTCTGGGTCCTTGCTAGTGCCCTGTGGGATAAGGCAAGAGAACAGTGGACACCCATTGGTCTTCTGCTCCAGGAGGAGTTAGGTACCATCTCATACCATTGGCTGAAGTGCGCTTAGAAACAGGCAGGACATATTTTAGAAACTGCTTGGTAAATTCTTTAAAAACTCCCAAAATTTTCTTTACATCATATAACAAAAGTTACATGTAGTGTGTTCTATTATGGTTCTTGATTCTTGCACAAGTACAGAAGGTGCAAAGTACAGAAGGTGCAAACTAAAGTTGATGCACTGCCAATAATGTCCTTCCCACTTTCACCCAGAAGGTGGTGGAAGAGAGCCATGCCTATGACCCTGGACTCCAGGTATTCTGAGAACTTACACTGGTTTGCTAAGTTTCAGTTTGTCCAGTATGAGAAAGTTTTGGAAGACAGTAGATGAGAATAACAACTCGAAATACAAATATCATCATCATTACCATAATAATAATAATACCAGAAGCCTTCAGATAAGGTCAAGTTATTCAACAACTTTATTAACCCATTCTATACAGGCATGCACATAAAACACATTTTAAATACAATTATATACACTTTAAAAGGACCCAATGCAATATTTCATTATCAGTATCACGAGAATAAATCAGAATGCTACTAAGGATTAATATCCTCACTTTTAGCAGAGCTGTGCTTAAGAAATCTGCAATAAAATTCTGTTACTGGGCTTCCCAAGTTCAGCCCATTTCCATCCAAACCAGCAGTGCTCAGCCTCTCTCTGTATCACATGCCCCATTGTGATTGGTCCTTTGCTTTTGCCACAGGAAAGTCGCCACATATGAGTTAAAAAAAAAACACACACACACAATTCAGATGCTTCTTTAAAAACCGAGTCACCTGAATGTTAATCACACCCGGTGAAAGGCTTAAGGAAAGAACTACTCTGGCCCACTCTAGGGACCACTTTGTGGATGCACACTTCCCTTTGTATAAGAGTAAGGCCAAACACAGCAGACTAAAACCAGCAGCACTCTCAGTGAGGACACGGTGGCCCATGACAGGGTCATCTAAGGACACATTAGGTTCAGGTCCGGATGAGAAGAGGAAAGTCCTGCCTTGAAGCAGCAGACTGGATGAAGTAACTTCAAGCAGAGTCAAAACTTAACTTCTACTGTGACTTCCATAAGTCACAGCTCTTACGACATTACCTTAGCTAGGCTCACAAAATCACACGCAATCTACAAAATCATCTTTTAAAAAATAATGAGAAGTTAGCCACTATTATATAATAACTATTAAAAAAGTCCAGTGTATAGACCATCTTCATAAAAGAAACATGCAAAATATTCAGTCCCTTCCTTGAAGGAATTATAGTAATGTAAATAGAGTACCAATCAGGACAGAGACATGAGAGACAGGAGGCAAACAGACCTCTCGTCTTCTGGACACCACAAAACAAAAATCTTAGCCACACTTCCAATGAGTGTCCGTCACTTCTAGGGAAAAGCTGAGGTCTTGCGTGGCAGGCCTGCTACCTGGCTCAACTGTTACATAATTTTAAAATAAAAAAGCTTTAAAACACAAACAAAACGAATATAAGGAAAACTGGGTGACTGAGACTTCAACAAGTACAATGTTCTTCTGAGACTGGAAGGGTGGGGGATGCACATGAAACCCATCACTGGAGCTACCTCAACTGCCCATGGGTCTCCCTGTTCACCAGTCACTCCAGGCTAAAGAGCTTCTCTGGAACTCAGAGAACTCACATGTGTCCCAGAAGAAGCATCAGGCAGACTTATTCCTTAACAATTACACTGTTTTCTCAAATGAGGTGCATGAGGATTAACTGTGGCCTTCAAAGAGGACTATTCAGATCCTTGTCTAGGAACACAAACATGCTGCAGGCCTAACTCTGACTTCTTAGGACCCAGCAGGAGTGACAAGCACATACATAATGCATGTCTAAAAATGATGTGATGACTCTTTTACCAAGAGAAAAGGCCCTACATCGATGACCAGTAAGTGCTAAATTCTACTTTGGAAACAAGATAGGACAGAAGCAGTTCTCTAAATTTAGATTCTTTGGGGTTTCATTCAGCTTTGAGTTTAAAAATAAATAAATGAACAAATAATGCAGAATATTCCTTTCTCTTCCATTGTACACAGGTAGAATTTGCATAGGCAGATTCAAGTCTTTACTTATTCCCTCCAGAACAAAACTGAAAGTCTCAACACAGGATACCCACCAGTCATCTTTTCTCTGTAGGGCTTGTGACCCAGACACAGGCATAGCAGGGTGACAAGGGGAAGGGGAAAGATGAGAAGTGGGACTTCCCTCAACTCTGGAAAAAGCCCTTTCCAGTGTTTTCCTGCTTCTCCTGCTCTGCTCCTCTGAAGGATCTGGCTCAAGAAAAGCTCAAGGATGCTGAAACCCCTGCTGCTTCTCAGCTACAACTTCCACTCCTTGTTATCCAGGGATAACAAGACTACCCCAGCTCTTCTTGTACCAGAAGCGAACTAACAGAGGGGAAACCGGAAGAGCGAAGAGTAGACAGAGTCAGAATGATCACCCAGTGAACCGCCCCTACAGATGGTACTTACAACAGGAGCCTAGCTCCAGGTGGTCAGCAAGTCTCCCCTTGCAACTAGATCCTTAATTCTCCCTCTTCCCACTCAGTAGCTCTGAATTACTCTTACCTGGCACCAGAAGAAAGGACTAAACGCCAATTAGACCAGAGCTGCTAATGACTAAGCAGTAGACAAGGGAACCATGTAAAAGTGCCAGACCCACCGCCCAGCCCACATCTCATCCTCACACTGTGAGAGGACATCCCAAACCTTTGGGGTTTCACAGCCACAGAACAAGAAAACAGCCAGAAGGCAGGCTATCCTCTACCCCAAAATCAGCTCTTCTAGCCTGTTTGATTCTTTTACAAATATTAATTTATCAATTACATCTCCTGTCTTTTTTATTTTTAGTATTTCATACATGAGTACTGTATTCTAGCCCTCCTACTCCCTGTCCAACTCCAAAATTTCCCCTCTCTTTCAAGTTCATAATCCCTCCTAGTTGTTGTTGCATTCATATGCATACATACACATACACACACGTGTGTATGAATGAAAACCCTCTAGATGAAGAGCCACAGGCAATCAAAAGGGAGACTCAGTCTTCTCCAGAACAAGCCCCCGATAGGTTATCCAATCCCAATTGATCGGCCCCAAACACACACATACACATACCTGGCCTCTTAAGAGTTGGTTTGTTGTTGCTGCTGTTTTGTTTGTAAATCTCCAGGGCAAGGAAATTTAAAGTGTTTGTTTTATCTTTTTGCATATGTTTTCCTCACTAAGGCCAGTGCCCACAAACAAAGGTCAAGAGGGGACAATGAACACTACCTAACAGGAATTGCCAGTTTCTTAGTCTTGGATGAGTTTCAGGAATCTAGGCATTCTGAAACAGATTGAAGTGGCTATGTGGGATGGAAGGGTAGAGGGCTCAAGGCCAGAAGTCAGTAGCCTGTGATGATGACCTCCATCAGCTCGTGGGCTCTATCTCCATGTACCTTCATCTTGCATGAATTCTCAGTGTGGGTCCAAGGGTATATGTTTAAGTCAGTAATGTGTTGCACATCACCTGTAATGCCAAGGGAAAAGATGGGACTAGAACCTAAAATACCTTTCTAACAAAGCAGCCTGCCTTTGAGGGGGTAACTCATTCAAAACTGCTCTGCTCCAGCATCAGAACCAAGAATTCAGAATTTCTAGTTTGATACATATTTGTCTAAGATAACAATATGCTGGCATTTTTCTATCCAGCTTCATAAAGTGGGATTTAAAAAATATTTTGCTTAGTTTTATTTATGTTTTTGTGCATATGAGCTGCACATATGAAAGCACCTGGGGAGCCCTGAAGAGAGCATCAGACTCCCTGGAACTGGAGTTATAGGCTGCTGTAAGCCACTCGACATGAGTGTTAGGGACCAAGCTCTGGACCTCTGGAAGAGCAGCATGTGCTCTTAACAGCTGAGCCATCTCCCCAACCCCTCAAGTGCCTTCTGACCTTTAGTGGGCTGACCACTAAGGAAGTAATTTAAACACCCACATATCTAGGCTCCAATCCAGAGATTTTGAGGCAGTGCTCAGCCTGCTGTCCAAAGGAACCCAGGCATGTATGTCTTTCAAAAATTCTCCAGCACAGTCTGAGGACTGTCTCTGGATAAGAACCATGCAAAAAGCTTTTATCCCAAGACAAAATCTCATAGAAAACTGCTACCCTTCTCTCACCAGTTGGCCCCACATGGCAACTGAGAGGTAGGGAGTTAGTCACCTGTCTCTTCTGAAGAGTCTCCTGAGACCTTTAGATCTGTCCCTTAGAAAAGTGAACTCTAGTGGACTGGTACTGAGCTCAACAGACAGGGCCCTGGACCACTGTAGAGAGAATCCCCCTTAAGCAATAGATACATGTAAACTTCTGAGAGCCAAGCCTCAGGAGACTCCTTGGACTACTGAGATAGTTTCTCAATATAAACAAAATGCCCCAGTAAGAGAGGTTAAATTCAAAACTTTTTTTATGCTCAAAAAATAATTTTTCATGTAAAAACTTAGCTTAAGGAAATCATTCTAAAAAGTATCGGTAAATGGTGAGCAGCTTTACTGAACTTATTGACCACCCTGCCTTTTGCCTGAAGAAATTCAGGGCTCAATGTTGGATCCTGGTGCTTTTACACAGTCCCAAAGGTCATGGGCTGCAAGAAAGCTACTGGAATTGTGAAGAAACTGAGAGCCACAGGACAAAAAGTCTGAACCGTGAATTTGTAAGAACTAGACATCGCCCTACCCAGCCCCACTTCACAGCCAACAAAGGACTGTCTGGCTCCTCAAGTTAGTAACACAAACCAAAACACGTCCACATCCTTAGAGCCAGCTCCCCAGGGCAGCAAGAACTCAGGTCTGTTTCTCATGAAAAGAGGCAAGAGCTCTCACCCTGTCCATTTGCAAACTCCAGGGCTTTCTGTGGATGTTCTGCGCCTGGGCTGACCCATGCAGGACCTGGCTGGAGAGGAAGGCAGAAGGGAAAGGAAAAGACTCTCCCAGTGCAGATCCAGACCCACTTGCAGACAGCACCAATGGGGCTCAGACTCCTATCAACTATCCTTTACTTTAAGACACCACAATGCCATGCATCATACCAGACAACCCAAAGCGAAGCTATAAAACACGGAAGTCAAATGGAGTGTAGGGACAGATTAAAAGGACACAGGTGAAGGACAAATGGGTTTTCTATCTCCCTCTATTCAGCACTCCCTCCCATCCCACCCTCTCTCCCCCACCACACACACACTTCACAGAGACATTAGTGGGTCAGACATGAGCAAACAGAAGAACCAAGTCCATGACTCATGCTTGGCTCCTCTTCCTTCGGACCATCCCATCTGGGAACCTGTCCTAAAAAGACCCAACTTGCCATCTTGCCCC
Organism: Ellobius talpinus; assembly: GCA_001685095.1. Taxonomy (NCBI): domain Eukaryota; kingdom Metazoa; phylum Chordata; class Mammalia; order Rodentia; family Cricetidae; genus Ellobius; species Ellobius talpinus. The sequence goes on from LOJH01001638.1 coordinate 9,572, forward strand.
CGGCTGAGGTGTTTACACTAGAGAATGTCTAAGGCTGCTCTGCACACGCATGAGCTCATATTCCATGTTCAGATTAATGCTGGGACGGGAGTAGGGTAAAGTTAAATGACTTCTTGGTTGATTAGTGGCAAGGGCAAGAGGCCAAAGCTGGAGGGAAACACATAATTACACCACCGGAATGCTGACTTGGGTCTTCGGCTGGTCCGCCCCTTCTTGCATGTCCAGAGCTCGGAGAGGGCTGAGGGGCTTGAGGGGCCGGCTCCCAACACTGTAATTTCTTGGACGCCTTATTGTGTTCGAACTGGACAGAGGCGTAAAGCTGTTCCTTCTCATCCTTACAGGGGTTTGGCTCTTGGGGAAGTTGTGCTGATTGGAAATGGAGGGACACCACATACATGAAAGCCATACCAACCCTTCCTTACCCATAGAGGTCAAACAGTGCTCCTGAGCTTAACCGTTCTTCCTCCTGCTTCTCCACACACGGGAACAAGCAGGGCATAGTCTGGGCCCACGGCCCCAGAGGAATAAAAGGGTCATCACAGGAGAAGATCTCTGGGGACCACGTTGAAGAGCAGTAAGGGAGTCAACAAAGGCGTTTGCTTAAGACCATACAAGTTACCAAGACCAGACCAAGGAGCTGACCTGCATCTGCTGACTATACTGGCAGTGACTCCCTGGACCCTGCTTTATAAATGGAGACGTCCCTGGAAGTGCAGCAAGGGAGTTGATATATTTCACTTCAGCCAAACGCTTTCTATATTAAACTCAATTCCCAGGAGCTAACTCTCAGGGCTAAGATTCATGAAAGAGACACTCATTTAAAGAACTAAAAATCCCTTCATCTTTCCCTCTCAGAAGTAAGGAGACCTTCACAGGCCACGAATTCTGGATTTGTTTTCTTTGTACATAAAAGAAACCCAAGTCTCTGGATACAAAGATTCAAAGACTCAAGGCAACCAGGAAATACTTACAGTTGGCTTATCACGATGTGTGTCCACAGCCTCCACATTGAGTTTAATTGTTTCCACTTTGCAACCTGAAAAAAGCAGGAAAGAAAAGCTGTCAGAGCTAGGCATGGTGGCTTACTCCTGAAATTCCAGCACTTGGAGGCTGAGGCAGGTGGATTGTCATGAGTTCCACACTACCTGGAGTGCCAGGCTAGACCCAACTAGTCCCAAAAAACAAAACAAAATAAAACCAAGAAATAAACAATCAACTAGAAGAGGGTAGAGGTAGAGAGGAAAAGGAAGAGAGAAAGCCATCAAGAAGCAGCTCAAAGAAAACTTCAGTCCCAGCACGGTCGAGTATATGCTGGGGGCATATGTGTACTCCCAGAGAATCAAGGTGCATTTGCTCTTTTCAAGTGGAAGCTACTAACAGAACATCCCTGCTCTACAAAGAGCCATATATCCTGACATTCCTCAGTCCCCACCTCTCACCAGCTCAAGCTCATAGTTACCATAGGCCACAGGAGTAAGTTTGAAGATGGTGTGGAGAGGACACCTCAAGTATGGTAATTCATCTGAAAGAAGAAAGACCCAGTGAGCAAAGTCTTAGTATATAGAATAAGGTCATCTGAGGAAAAGAGAATCTAAGGGGCTCATGAGCTTTCTTTACCCTGACCATCCCCTGGAGCAGCACAGACCCTCCCCTAAACTTGGCAAACTGCTGAGTGATAAGGAAGGAAATAAGGCCAATGTAGATCTGAAATGCAACGAAAAAGGAAGGGGCTCTGAAGCCAAGGCCTCCTGGAAAGGACGACTATGGCCTACCTGAGCACTCAAAAGCAGTCAAAGGCTTCAAGTGGCCTGAACTTGAAGGACTGGGGAAAGCCAGGCCACAGTAGTGCTTCCTGCTGCTGTTCTAAAACAAGTGCTCTACCCAGCCCAAAGGCTCAAGACAGTTCTAGTGACCAACCCACAAGAGCTAGACAAACTGCACTATTCAGCTGCCTGCCTTGATGCTGCCAGAAATGTCAGCTGGAGCTGGCCCTTAGGCACATCAGGAAGCATCAAATCAGTCATCCTCACTGCTGGCTTTGGTAGCAGCAGACTGGAGTGGCTGACCAATGGCTGCTGGGAGCTCCACACTGCAGCCTCAAGAATGTACTTTAATATGAGTGGAAGAAAAGGAGAGCCAGTGGTCAAGAATCCTGGTACCACCAAGTCCAGCCTTGTCCCTGTGTGTGCGCTTATCCCCTCCCAATCCCTTCCCTCAGACAGCACCTGCTCCTTTATCCAAGAAGTAGGCCAGGAGGCAGCGCATGACAGCCTGGTGGGAGATGACAAGGATGTTGCCCTGACGCTCCAGCTCCATGATGACAGGCTCGAGTCGCTGCACCAAGTCCTGGTATGACTTTGGAAGAAGGAAGGAGAGCTGGTGAGAGGCCAGGTGCATGCTAGCCGCCAAGTTGTTGGCTATGTTCCGGAATCAAGGGAGTACTCTTGGAGGCTTGGTGCCTCTGTGTTGCCTAATGGCTCCCTCAGACTCTCCAGAGCTTTGAAGAGCAATATTTAGACTCAAAACCACAGTTTAAGAAATACAAGTGTGAATTCAATGTACTTCTCTTTTACTCACGGACACTAATAGGCAGTGTGGAGAGCATCAAGCTTCCTGAACCTCTGCCATCACATGTCATTTACCTTCAGCACATGTACCCTAGGTTAGGAAGCCATTTCAGTGAGGACAGCAGCTAAAACATGGTAAGGAAGAAACTCATGTCCCATACTTACTTGGTCACTCTATCTGCTTGTAGGAGTGGAGTAGAGGGAATAGAACAAAAAAGGCAACATGATCATGCTCACTCTGTAACATTCTCTGTCACCCTGTCCCCTAGAGAGCTTTAAAAGCTAACGAAATGTAAAGCACTAACTGTCTAGGCTGAATTAAGTAGTGTGGCTGGCCAAAGGCAGGAGAACAAAGGACTGTCAAGTCACCCCTTTGCTTCCCCTTAAGAAAAGGGCCCAGCCAAGCACCAGGCAGCTGCTCCAAGAGAATGAAGCCTCACCTCCCCACCAGGATATCGATACAGGTACTTCTCTTGATCTCGAAGTGCAAATTCCTCTGGGTACCGTTTCTCAATCTCTGAATATGTCATCTCCTCACACACTCCCTGCAAGAGCCATACCAACTCATCAGGACATGGGCGGTCTGACATCAACACATCCCAGATGAGGACCATGACACTGAAGAACAGCAGTGCCTCACTATGCGTGGACGCCATGTGCTGCATCTTCCCTGTGCTGCACCTGTCTGTGGCCACAAGTCAGGGGTCACTAGGTGCCATGGAAACGAGGCACTTCAGAGAGAGGTGGTTTCTCTAGCTTGAGCGGCCACTCTGTCCTACTATTGCAAGGGAAGCCACAGGTCAGCAAAAGTCTGCAGGACAAGAGGAGCAGGAACCAGAGGAGAGAAACTGAGGGGAAGAGAACCCCTGTGGAACGAATAAAAGAGAAGAGAAGGAGGGAAAGAGAAGCAGCTAAGCTGAGCATGGTGGTTCATGTCTGTCAGCACAATATTTCGGATGCTGAGGCAGGAAGATCATGAGTTCTAACCCAGGACAACCTGGGTTAGAGTGAGCCCTGGTACCAATAAAACAGAAAGAAATATATATTTGGGCTAAGCAATAAAGAATGCCAAAAAAAATTTGGGTAAGTATTTTCTCAGAACTGCTGGTTGGATGATTAAAGCAAGTATTACAGAACTGGGTAATTAGGAATTACAAAATAAGTCCTTGTTAGCTCCAGTCTCTGCAAGCACCAGCGGTTCAGTTAAAGACTGGAGTGGATCTCACCTTGGGTTCAGGTATGAGAGCAGTCAGGAAGCCCTGATGAGGAGTAGTTAACCCCTTTCTCGTCTAACCTCTGAAATGGCTGGATTCAGGTTCCTCAGTTTCTAGTTGATGATTCTAGTTTTCTAAGCTCCTCAAATTGTAACTTCTGGAAGTGTCGATGAGAAATCCCCACTCACAGCATCGATCTCATTCAGGATCTTCCACTGCTCGTAGGTCACCCCAAGGGACTCAGCAGTCTGAATGGTCCTCTTCAACTGGCTCGTCCACACTTTGAGGTCCTGGATCTCCTGCTCCTCCAGAAACTTCTTCAGAGCCTGAGCAAACTAGGGTTTGGAAATAAAAGCTAAACAAAGAAAACCCACCACACCACACACACAGTACACACAGAGACTACTAGCCATGGTCAAACTATAAACCCAAGAGGAAATGAAATTCAGTTGGAGGACTCTGTGTCACGTCACACATAGTGCCTAGTAATTTCCTGATGGCTGAATGATCACAGCCAAAAGGGTCTCAAGTGACCCGCAGTTTAATCCATAGTGAGGTACAGTAAGCAGAGAACATCCTCAGCACTTGCCTGTGAAACCACAGCCTAAGTCCAAATGGGATTTAAGCAGGAGGGGATAAAACAGATGACCTCCACCACGCTCTTCTAACTCTAAGCTCAGAAAATTCGGCCTGCTGGCTAACTACTCACCTGCTTGCCTCGAAGCGAAAGGCCAGAGTCACCCCCAATCTTTCCCAAGAGATTGAAGTCACTCTCTCCATGCCGGCAAAGGTAGATTGTGCGAGGCTGGACATGGATATTCATAAGGTAGTAGACAATTTTACTCTGGATGTAGTCCTGGACTCTGTTGACCAGAAATCTCTGGCCTACATTTATCACCTTGATGAAAGACAGATCCCTGGGATAGGGTACAAAGAAGAAAGTCCACAGTAAGAACATCTGAAGCCAGGAGTGAGGCAGGCAGGGGAGCAAGGCTATCAGCACCTGTTGACAAACGCAGCCCTTTGGAGGCTAAAGGGAATGGGGCTTGAGTCTGACCCTGACTCCAAACAAATGAACAAAGTGTATGGGGAGAATGATTTGCATGCTGACTGGTAGACCCCCATCAGCCCTTCCTTCTCTCCCAATCACTGCCATATTTATAGAACAACCAAATGTTAAGAGATAGATTACATCTTTAAATTAAGATGGCATACAATTAATTTATTGAACATCCAACAAGCATATACTCTCTCCTCAGTGTCTATTCTGTACCATGAAATATGTGTAAGTATGGAAAACAGAATTTAGGCTTCCCAGACCTAGACTAAGTGACTTGAAGATTTTGCTAACTTCAAATTTTGGTGAGACACATGGGCCCCCACATGACGTGGTCAATATCTAGACAGAGCATGGACTGGGAAGGGGGGCAGGTTAGCCAGGGTACCTGTTGCACCTTGAGCCACCTAATCAACCTCTCTCAAAGACACTGCCGCTATTTGCTTTGTGGCCATAGGATTTTTCTTAAAATTAATGTAATGAGCGCTTATTCAAAATAATGATCAGGAGAAAAAGGCACAATATGGTAAATCACGCACTGACCTTCCACCAGAGATAAAATCTATAACACATATACTTATAAACATAAATATCCTTCTGGAATGCTGTTCTACACAGGACTTAGAGAGACTGAATATCTCCTTATGCCACATCTAGGGCAGTGCCGTTCAGTCACTTTATTATAGAAATGTTCCTAAATATTTGTATTCTGGGAACTCCATGTGAAGAAAATAAAAGGCTCAACAATCTAATGAGATTGCTGCAGTGATCTAACACTGTGCTATGCACACTTGTGCTGGCTGGTTTTCATAATCAACTTGACTGGGCACTAGAGACACATCTCTGGGTATGTGTGTGAGGGTGTTTCCACAGAGACTAAATAAGGGAGGAACCCTCACCCTGACTGGAGAGGTCTCGAGGGTCCTGGACTGAATCAGGAGAGAAAATGGAGCGAGGCATGGGGCTTCACACCTGTGATCCCAGTACTAGCACTGCCCTGTGCTCAAGGCTAGGATACACAGTGAGATCTTGACTCAAAAAATGGGGTAAGAGGGGAGACAAAGCCAGGTGAGCACTACTTCTCTGCTTCCTGAGCCTCTGAGATGTAAGCAAGCAGCACCCTTCCACTAGCACAGGTGGGAGCCAGTCCTGCTCCCATGCTTTCCCTACCATGGGGGCTGTACATGCGGACTAGTAATCCAAAACAAACTTCTCCTCCCAGAGTTTCTATGTCAAGTGTTCTACCACAGTGACGAGAAAAGTAGTGGGTATAATATTATTTCATCGAAATATAATCCCAGCACTATGGAGGTAGAAGCAGAAGGGTTAGGAATTCAAGGTTGTACTATATAACATATAGCAAGTTAAAGGCAGCACGGACTGTGTCTCAAAAACTCAAAACACACCATCTCGTAAGCCAGTGTTCTCACAGGTTTCCATATACACACTGCCTTTTTGCAAGATGGACTTAACATTTCACTATACCCCACACAAGGCAAATCAGTCTGTATTCTATGCCTCACTGACATGAGACATTACCACAGTCATGATGACTAGCACTGATCAGACATTTCTCCTTCATCCAGGCAGTGTCCCTGAATTTATGTAATATATATGTAATAAGCATATATATTAAAATACAAATTATGTATGATAAACTTTAAAATGATGATGCATCTCTAAGAGATATCCTATAGCATTCTAGTTCTGATTTGCTAAATCTGGAGCAGTGCTTCTTAACTTGAGATGATTTGGGTCCCTAGGAGACATTTCAGTTTTCACAGTTTGGAGGTGTTCCTGGCACCTAGTGGACAAAGGCCAAGGAGACTGCTAAACATATTAGAACACACAAAGTAGTCCCTATAACAAAGAATTCCATAGTTCAAAATGTCACTAATGCTTAGATGGAAACACTTGCTCTTGAGCAGTGGTGCTCAACTTTCCTAATGCTGAGACCCTTTAATACAGTTCTTTATGTTGTGACCCCCAAACATACAATTTTCATTGCTACTTCATAATTGCAATTTTTCTAGTTATGAATCATAATATAAAATCTCACATGCAGGATATCTGATATGTAACCCCTGTAAAAGGGCTGTTCTACCCACAAAGGGGTCCCAACCCACAGGTTAAGTATGGATATGTAAAACATACAACACACATAAATATGTGTGCTGGATAGTTTTATGTCAACTTAATATAAGCTAAAGTCATCCGAGAGGAAAGAACCTCAATTAAGAAAATCCCTCCGTAAGATCAGGCTGTAGGGCATTTTCTTAATCAGTGATTGATGGGAAAGGGTCCAGCACATTGCAGTTGGTACCATGCCTAGGGTGGTGATACTGGGTCCTATAAGAAAGCAGGCTGAACAGGCCATGAGGACCACCCCTCCATGTCCTCTCCATCAATCAGCTCCTGCATCCAGGTTCCTGCCCTGCTTGAGTTCCTGTTCTGACTTCTTTCAGTGATGGACTACAATATGGAAGTTGTAAGTCTAATAAACCCTTTCCTCCCCAGCTTGTTTTTGGTCATGGTGTTTTATCACAGCAATGGTACCCTAACTAAGAGAGTATCACAATAAAAACCTTGTTCAATGAAATGGCATAAATATCATAGGTTTAGATTACCAGAAACAATTAGAGACCAGCAGGGAGAATGACACTTTTCCTCCTGCCTCAACCCTCAGATCATGGTGTTGAACCTTACTTATCATAGTTGTCTGGGTCAAGGGGCTGGTAGGTGACTTTGTAGCACTCGATTCTCTTCAGGAAGTCCTCCATCACATTCTCTCTATTCCTTTCAGGGTAGTCAGGGCTTGACACCTTTACCTCCTGAAAGCACAGGAACATAAGGGCCTAGTCAGAATTCTGTTCTTAACATCCCTCCGACAAATAGTCACTGCTACAAAACAGAAGAAGTCCATAAACACAGCTTTTCACTAGAGCACTGGCATTCCCCATTCACTGGACTCTCTCATCCTGTCCTGTGACCCTGGCAACCAAGAAAGGGAAGACAACTGGGGAGTCATGTGCCTGCCTTTGGCCAAAGGACAGAGGGAGTCACGCTGCTAATACTACTTCTGAGCCCTGGCCCCTTTATGTATTTTCCTGCAAACACAGAATGGGCTCCAATTTTCCCCTTCTGCTTCTCAGATTAGGGTATATGACCCAGTATTTGACTTAGGAATCATTGCCTCTTCCTCAAATAAAATAACTCCAGTTCCTATGATGAGAAGACACCTCTAGAAAAGCATACAAAGATGCCTACTTGGCACAGAACAAAACAGCCTATCCAGTGAGTACTGTCTGGTGCTGTGCCCCACAGGGCATAAGAGTGCAATATTCAATGCTGATCAGAACATTAGACAACCACTGAATAAATAAACTTCCTATTAGGTGACTGAACAGGAAAAAAAGTCTAATCTGGCACAATATCTAGGTCTTACCATCAGGAAAGATCAAAACACAAAGCCAGAACACCCACAGTTTAAGGTGTTCCCCATTCAGCAACTCATTTTTAGTGTATTCCTCGCAGGCCCAGGTTCTTTTCCCAAAAGAAGAGTATAAAGGTACAAAATGTTCTCAGATAAAGAAGATCTGTTTGCTTCCTTCTTTCATTACCCAGAATCCACACACATACACACACACATACACCACACACACATACCACACACACATCACATATACCACACACACACCACACACATACACACACACCACACACATACACACACACACCACACACACCACACACAAATACCACACACACAGCACACACATATACACACACAGCACACACATATACACACACACAGCACACACATACACACACCACACACATACACCACACACATACACCACACACCACACACACCACACACACCACACACATATACCACACACACATATACACACACACCACACACACCACGCACACACCACACACAAATACCACACACATATACACACACACCACACACATACACCACACACACACCACACACATACACCACACACACCACACACATACACCACACACACACCACACACACACCACACACATACACCACACACATACACACACACCACACATATACCACACACACATCACATATACCACACACACACACCACATACATACACCACACACACATCACATATACCACACACACACACACACACAGACTGAGACTGAGTGACTACAGGTGGCAGAGATGACACTCACCAGAATATTGGCAGCAATGACATCAGGGTCATCACAGACAGATTCCACAAAGAATACCTGGCCATGGAGCAAAGGCAAAATAAACATGTCAAAATGTCAGGTTGTTAACTGAAAGCACATATTTACCTACTCCACCCCGCTACCACACCTTCAGGACTCATAAAGTGGCCTTCAAGGCCTCTTCCTTTAAAAACAGATCTTACCACATCCCCTGGACCTTACAGGCTAAATAAAGGTCAGAGAAAGGATCTAAACAAAAACACTCGAGGCTTTGGCATATGCCCCAAGTGGACAATCAGATAGCTATCCTAATCCTGTGCTCATCAGAGTCAAAGGGATCAACGTTCCCATCTCTCCATCCTAGCTCCCTACCCCGCTCATCCCTTTCCTTCCAGCATAGAGTCAGCCCACCTTGAAGGCATTCTGCTCAGCAAAATTCAAAATCATGTCCCTTCTCTCCCGAGTGGTATTGGTAGCATCAAACACCTAGGCAGAAAGCATACAAAGTAAATGAACAAGAAGAAAAATGAAACACTGCCCAAGGCCGGTGCCCAAGGCTGACTCCAGATGGAGATAAGTAACCAGGACGCTGGGAGAGGGGCAATGAAGGGGAAGCAGACGAGGCTTACCGCAATCTGCCCACTCTCTTCAGTAAAATAGGCCTTAACATCTTCCAGTGCTACCAGAGCACACTGTCTGCCATGAGAACAAAGGAAATCAGCGAAAAGAGCTAAGATCAAACAAAGTTGGAGACAACACACACAGTTGTGGGAGTCACTTCCCACACAATTTCTTTACGGTTATGTTTTCCCCAACTAAATCTTTCAGCTTTCCCATGGAAGTTTACACACCACCCTACAACTTCCTCCCTGTGCAATTGATAGGCCTTATACCTCTATAGGCATCACACAAAAGCATCTTCTAGAGCCCTGTCTGCTACCCACCCAACCCAAGCTGATCTTGTAATCTAATCACATCCATTAAAATGCTCCTAAGACATTTCCAAAGGAAAAATGGGGCCCTAACACACTCAGTCTCACACCTTTAAAACAAAAAGGAGAAAAGACTCACTTGCGGATCTTCATAGCCTCTTCATTGTCATGACGAAAGAAGTCATAAGACTTATAGGACTTGACTGCTTCACGCCGATAGACCCCAAGATTAAACACTGCAGTAAAAACAGTACAATGGCCCCACTAAAGGAGACTTCTTGGTCTAAGAGAGTGACCCATGGGATGGAAAAAGCACCACTGTATGTCAAACAATACCAAACTAAGACAAGTTGGGTTAAAGCCCTGACTTATAAGAAGAATGTGGGCAAGTCTAAAGCTGAGCTTCTCTCTCCTCAGCTACTGTCTAAGCAGGATACCACTAAGGTTCAAAGACAGGGCACATATGCCAAGGGTTCTGAAATAGCATATTCTCATTAATTCTGAAAACTTCTATCAAAATTAGGATGATCTGTCTAGGCCTGGAGGAGACATGTCTGAGGAGGACAGGAAACAAATCCAGTAAATGAGGAAGCAATCTTGATTTTCATCAGAAGCATTATAGGACCTTGCCGTTAGAAAGACTAAGTCTCCCAGAGGCCTGTGGGGCCCCAGAACTAATCAACCCCCTTCCCAAGGAAGGCCTGCACCTACCTTTGGTGGGTACCCCAATCCAGTTGAGGTAGCGTGTTAGTTTCTTGGACACGTAAGTTTTACCCCGGGCTGGCAAACCAATCATAACAATGAGGGTTGGGGAGTTGGTCATGTAGGAAGCCCATGCTAAAAGAAAATGAAACAGGCAGAGCTAAATGACTACATGTCTCGTGAACTTTATGTACTACATGAGGAACTTCACAGTCATCATCTCAGAAATCTACAGGGCGAAGGTTCAGGAAGAATGAGATGGCAAACTGAGGCTATATTTGGCATATCCTCTTGAAACAGAGTTAAAGGTCATGCAGACTTTCATAAAGTACCCACACCCAGGCATTTTTCCCAAGTCTTCAGAGAGTTCCCAAGATGGGAAAAAATAGTAAAGATTAGGAAGAGAGAGAATACTAATAACATTGCAGCTATGATTCTTTCACCCCAAACCAGACTGACTTTAAGAGAGTCCCAGATCCTACCTAGAGGATCCCACAAATCCCTCCAGAGCCAAAGCAAGTCTTTGATGCAAAACGAACCCTGCCTCAAGCTGTTTTGGCCACAACACTCAGGTCATGAACTCCTCCTCCACTTTAATTTCTAAACCACAATGATATTGGGTAGCCAAAGCCTGCAGGATAAAGGTCTGAAGAGACTCCATAAAGGTTCGGATCCAGCACGACACCTGGAGGCTTGCCTGCCTCGACAGCTCATACGGAGGGGAGACGACTGGTTGTGCCCTTTCCGTAGGGATAACCTCTCTCCTTTACAGTACAGGCTCCTTTACAAATACCAGGGCCTAGACAGTTAGTGACTTGTACAACACAAACACTGAAATCCAGACCTGTGCTTCCCAGACAGTTTTTTTCCCTAGCAAGAGGCCTCTTTCAGTTTGCTCACAGGACTGACTCCTCCCTGCAATGCTGCCACAGAGCAGAGGTGGAGAAAAGACCTGCATTTGCACCTCATCAACTCCTTTCTTGAAGCCCAGCCGCAAGCTGATGTTATAAGGGAAAGCTCAGGCTGTAGGCTCTCTCCATTGAGAAAGACAAGAAAAGGCTGGGGAAACTACCTTAACCTTCTGCTTCCAGCTCCTTTTCCAAAGCGATCCTGCAACATGTGTCACCTAATGGTGACAACGCCACTCTGAGGCTAGGCATCTTTGATGCTTCCGTGAGACTGGTCTCACTGTGCCAGAAACTAACACACCGGGGCATTTTCCCACACATGTGTACTAAGGGTCTGCATCCTCATTACAATATATGTGCATTGCTGCTGGAACACCTCTGTTTCCAGGGATCATGGGAAGAAATATCCTAAAAGGGAGATATGGCCCACCATGATGTGGGAGGAGAAAGGCACCCACCTAATTGATACAGTTCAGAACCCACTGGGCTGCTCCCTGCCTTGAAGATGGCCACTTCCGTCTCCTTAGAGTCTTTACTTTGTTTAGTTTTGTTAAATAAACTTCTGCTTAAGCATTCTATTAAATGTCTCTATGAATTCTTTCCTTCAACAAGAACTAGGAGACCACTGACCAAGAGAGTCCAACCCCTGTAGCATGGGAGAAATTGCTGACTCTGGACAGGAGCTCCAGCAACATAGGTCATGGAGTAGTATAAGCAGCCTTCATCTCTATCTACACAAGGAGCTAAGAGGGGAGTAAACAACACCTTATAGCCTCTGTGGGCATTAGTCCCTGAGCACGGACCCCAGCAGGCAAGAGGCCTGCCTGGCATTAGGTCTGAGCAGTCTTCATGTTCTTCAGATTAATGCATTCTCCTCTGAACATGGCTGACTCAGCTTATTAGCTGCCCTTGCTGGCCTCTCTGTCCACATCTTCTAACCCATTAGGCACTTCCCCCAGAGGTGCTGTTTCCCTCCCTGAAGATCAGAGAGAAAGCACACTTAGGAGCTGCTCTGAGAGAAACCAGGAAGGAGCTGTTCTGTGTTCCCCATGCTGGACAGAGAAAGCTAACAAAAGAAGGAAACAGGGTTGGGACACAGGTACTCCATATCCCTACTCTTCAGCACGGCTCCTCCTGCCTCAGCCTAGAGCAGCTACGTGTGTGCGAGCACGCGCGCGCGCACACACACACACACACACACACACACACATCCCTGCTAAAACCAGGGCTTCTCATTTTCTAGGGGAAAAAACAAAAAACAAAGACAAAACCCCAAAGACTACTTCCCACCTCACATTGCCAGCTGGTAACCCTGGGAGCTTGTCCTGTTAAGTAGAAGCACCCCTGAGCGTGTGAAATCAGGGACTTCACACACTGACTGACCTAGAGATACACGGCATCTCTTGACACACAGTGGAAAACTGTTCCAACCCTGAAATTCTTCTGTCTTTTTTATACAGAGTTAAACTTCCTTTACTTAGGTTTACCAGGCTTCAACTCATTTTCTCTTTATAAACATGCCTAGTCAAAATGAGAGCCTGACAGTTTCTTTCACATAAATGGAAAAACTAAACCCCAGAGAACTTAAGAGCTTGGCCCATAGGACCACAGAAGAAAGCCAAGGTCAGGCTTCTTGACTACATTACTGATCTCATGACTGCCTATTCAGCCTTATCTGCCTAGTTCTTGGCCATCACTTTAGCACCCAACAAAAGGTCCTGTGGAAAACATGACTATATTCTCCAGCTTATCTGGGAAGATGTCTGGGAGGGGCCAGCAATTAGGACGGTTCCTGATCCCCTCATCACCAAGGACATTTTCCACTATCCACATTAAACAGGCCCAGTATTTTGAATGTGCAACCCATAAAACATTATCATTATTGCAATCTTAATTTTATTCATTAAAAGTTATAAAACCTGATTATCTACTGCTGTTTTAACTGATAAGTATAAAAGAATCAAGTTCAAAGAACTGTACCCAAATACTAAGAAAAAGAAAACTGAGGTTTCTGTCAGGCAATGCAGCCTTAGTTAGTAATGGGCAACCTCCAGCAAAAGCATCTCTCGAGGCCCGAAAACTTCAAAGAACACATACAACGTGGCCGAGGACCACCACTGGGTCTATAACGCTCCTTTTACTTCTGTGAAAGCATTGTTGATATGAACATGCAGAAGTATGAAAGTGTCCACTGAAGCGTTCTTTAGGACAGTGAAAAGTTCCAGTTAATTGGTTGAGATTCACTCAATGGAGAAGGAGGTCAATCTGGATTCACCAACATGAGAAAACAAAGAGCAAAAAGTGTACTAACTACTTACAAAGGAAATGGCATCAGAACAGAATAAGTTTATCATGAGTCTACCTATGTTTGGTAATGGAATACACCAGAACTAAACACCTAAGAGAAGTGAATTTAACAGAAATAAGAGAAATTGGAAGAGATTTTACTTTCCATGTTTCCTTTTGGAATTATTTGAGTTTTCCTCAACATGTACTACTTTTGTAATTAGGGTTTAGACACTTGTCTTCTCCAGATCTATTCAAAATATTTTAAAAATAAAAAAAGAAACCAAAAGATGAGAAAGAGAAAAAAGACTTAATAAGGAACATACACAGAACCCTCACTTCCTGCTCTCAGAGCCTCCTGAGACCACTCACCTAGGTACCTTAAAAGGACCCCAGCCAGCACACCTACCACCGCATCCCAGGAACAACTCAAGTCCCAGTAAGGCTCCTTGGAGGTCTTGGCACCTTATAGTCATTCTTTGGCCTTGAAGCGAAGCCCAGTCACTCCCCAGACTCAAAATTAGCAAGCAGGTGTAACGGGCAGCAAAGAGACAGCAGCTGAGCTATAAATAAAGGAGCATGAGGCAGCCGGGGAGTCTTAACAACCTACCTTCTCCACAGCATGCGGAATGGGTGAGTCCAGGTCTATCAACTCAGGAATGATACCTACTGCTCAGTGAAGTTTGGAAAAAGAACACAGTAACAGAACAGAACAGGAGCCTATGTATCTACTCTCGTTAGGAGAATGGACCAGAACAAGATGTTCAAACTGCTGAGTCTCTGCGGAGCAGAGAAAATAAACTAATATTCTCCCAAGGATCTCGCAATCTCACAGCAACCATGAGCTAAGAAAGGCAGGGTCCTAAATGACAACTCAGAGTCCTTCAGCTGGGGAGAAAGAGCAGTTTTAAAAGAGCAGAGATTAGAAAAGAACAGCTAGGGCCAGGAGCAGGGAAGAGTCTAGAGAACATAGAGGAGACCTAGAATTGGCTTCGTAATCAGAAGCGTCGGGTAGAAGAGGGATGAAGGGGTTAGGGAGGCAGGAGCAGCTAGCTGAACAGAGAGGCAGAAATGTGAGCCAGCTGGCTCTGATGGCACCCCCATCCCTCTCCACTGTCTTTGGGATTACATACTCTAGTAACAGGAGTACTGTCCCTTTAAGAGGGCCACACTGGGTCTGAACATGTGAGTAATAAAACTGTCAAACAATAGGAAACATTCTTCACTGAAAAAACACTTCTTTACCAGGCTCCTACTTCTACTTACATGTTTCAAGAGTAAATAGAAAAGGTAGAGTCACTTGTGAAAAATGACACGCAGCAGCTTCTTCCTGCGCTCATCTGAGTGCTGGTCTGTATGAACTTATCTAATTCTCACCTCACTTCCGGGAGAACTGTTTCAATATTTCCACTTTATAACAGAGTAAACTAGGTTAAGAGTGGCGGTGGACACCTATAACCCTAGCACTCTGGAACTAAGGGAAGCAAATCACATGTTTAACGCTGATCTGGGCTACGTAGTGGCACCTGTCGAAGGAAGAAAAGAGGAAAGGAGAAAAGGGGGCCAAAGGGGACAGAAGGCCAAAGGGGGGGTAAACTGAGGGAGAGGAACGTTATGCAAATTGCTCACGAGAGCACAGCTAGGAAACAGTAAAACCACTATTCAAACCCAAGCAGTGTGACTGAAGGGGCTACAAGTAAGCACCTTGCTGCCTAGTTTGCCCTCGGGACTGGCTTCCTGGCCTGGCAAAGGGAGACCCTATCCACAGAGGTATGCCAAACTCAGTACTATGACTGCATCTATCCAGGACACATCTCATGGATGCCAGAGAAAAGAGCATGGAACAAACAGGAGCATGACACCATGACAGAGCCTCTGGTCTCATGCTGACCCCCACCCCCTTCCACCTGCCATATACATACACACTTCTTCCTAAAGCGAGAACTGACCAGAAGGGTTCCAAAAGAAGGGGTATCCCACAAGGAAGACCAAGGGTGCTAAAACACTTCTGAGGGTTTCAGAAATATCTGAGGACCAATGCCCCAGTCTTTTAGGGAACTCTAGAACCTTTCTTAGGAATGTAAAGTCGGGAACGAGAAAAGATTCTTCATTCCCCTGCCACCATTTCTGCCATCTCTGCACTTGGGTGAAAGAATCTGCAAAATGCAAGGCTAACCCTGTAAGAATGTAAGGCACTCAAGACACTGATAGCCACATGTCAGGGCTCATTCCCCTCAGGCCCTAAGTAACAAGACCAGTAAGGGTTTATACCTGCAACTTGTTTGCTTGTTTACTGAGACAAGGTCTCAAGTAGCCTAGGCTTACTCTGAGCTAAGTACATAGCTGAGTACAATCTTGAACTTCCGATCCTGCCTTTATCTTACCAGGGCTTGGACTAGGGGTGTGTACCACCATGCCTGGTTCTGCCTGCAATTTAGAGTGTCCCGGATCTAGAACACAGTCCAAGAGATAAAGGGAAACTGAGAGAATGACAGCCCCATGTTAATCCTGTACCTTGACACTCGGCCATCCTATGTATATAACAACTTGTTCTAAGCTTCCAACATCAGACAGGTGCTCCCATATCTAATGAAAGCAGCAAGAAACTCTGGACCACACAGCAGTCAAGCTCCAAAGACACATCTCACTAAGCCTACTTGTTTGGGGGCAGGAAATGGCCCACTGTAGACTTTGTTTTAAATCCTATGTCTGATGTGGGATTCTTCTCTGTATGCTGTGAATACCATCGGTGAATAAAGAATCTGCCTTGGCCTGTTGATAGGGCAGAACTTAGGTAGGTGGGGGGAGGAACTAAACTGAATATTGGAAGAACAGAGGCAGAGTGAGAGAGAAGCCATGTAGACCTGCTAGAGATAGACGCCGGAACTTTTCCTGGTAAGCCACAGCCTCATAGCAATACACAGATTACTAGAAATAGGTTAAATTAAGATGTAAGGGTTAGCCAATAAGAAGCTAGAGTTAATGGGCCAAGCAGTGATTTAAATAATAGAGTTTCTGTGTGATTATTTTGGGGCTGAGCAGCCGAGAACCAACAAATGGCCTCCTCAAACATATGTCAGACACAGTGGCACACATCCATACTCAAGAGGTTAAAAAAAGGAGACTTGCATGAGTCACCGGGCAACCTGGGTTACACACCAAGTACTCAGCAAGCCAGGGCTCTGTAGTAAGACCCTGTCACAAAATAAATAAATGTAAGTTGTCATGCCAAAGAGTTACTATTTGCTCCCACAGTGCGAGAGAGTGTAGAATACAAATACAATTTCAGGACAAAAATTAAAAAAAATCCTAAGAGGGGGCAGTCTTCCAGAACTCACAGCATTTCTTCCCCGCCTTCCGAAGGTTTGAGGTGTGAGTTTTACAGCTGTTGCTGCTGCTTCTGTGGTCTGTGGAAGATGAACTATTCTCAGACATGGTAGTTCAGGAGGCACCTGGGGAAAGAGAGAGAAGAAAATACAAGGAAAGTGTCCCTAAAAATAATACAGAAATTAGTGTGATTCAAGCAAGGAGCCCCTATCGAGATTCAGGTTCAGCCTCTTCCTCCCAATTCAGACACTTGTTCTTGGATAAGTCACAAACCCGATTGCTCGCCTATAGAGCTGCACTCCAACTTTGCATTTATTTGCTGACCTTGTTCACACTTACATATCTCAGATCCTGCAAGTCTTCCAACAATCTTTTAAACAGAAGATTTCCTATCATGATTACTTCATTTTGTTTTATAGAATTGACAAATCAAAGATAACCGACTAAAGTTCTTCTCCAATTTTTTTGACCTCACATTCTAGTTTTAAGACTATGGAGAGAACAGAGGAGGCGACCAGAAGTGAGGTGGAGGTGGGAATAAGGGCATTGTCAGGAAAGCAATCTCAAGCCAAAGGTAAAACTCAAACTCAGTCTTGCAGAGAGAAGAGAGAGAGAGAGAAAGAGAGAGAGAGAGAGAGAGAGAGAGAGAGAGA
>LOJH01001638.1:27501-39962 GCA_001685095.1 Ellobius talpinus
GAGAGAGAGAGAGAGAGAGAGAGAGAGAGAGAGAGAGAGAGAGAGAATGGGAACGGTGGTGAGAACAGAAGGGCAGGGGCAGAAACGTGTTCCCTGAAGGATGAACTGTAACGGGACTAGGATATCCCCAGCAGGTTCGGTTCTCCTCCGGTGTTCTCCGTTCTCAAGTCCTCCTCCCTACCCTCTCCTATCCACCCCCTGGGATCAGCGGAAGAAAATGACTTACCTGCACAATAAGTCTTGGGTCCTAATATCAACTAAGGAGGGAGGGACCGGGGCTCAGGTATCAAACCCAGATAGATACCAAGGAGCTCACTCAAGACAAAAGGTACTATTAAAAAACAAAACAAAGCCAAAAAATAAATAAAATAAAACCCTTGCACTGCTCCTCGCCTGACAGTACGGATTCTTCAGTGATCACACCAGCTGGGGCTCAGCGTCCCTGAAGGTCTGCACGCCCAGGAGTGCCAGGGGAGCTACACTTCCCGAATGGGCTGAGCACCATCGCTCTGCACCTTAACCGCGCCCGCGCAGCACCCCATCCTCGAGTCCAGACTGCTCAACTATCGCTCACCCTGTTCGACCTGCCCTATTCGCCCTCCCGGCTGTGGACCGGTGTCACCACCGGTGCTCCGCGAACCAACCTGGCAGACTGACTCAAGTCCCGGCTCCCGGTGTGGGGGCAAATCACGTTCTCCGTTTGGCTCCGCCCACCCGCGCGTCAGCCCTCACCTGGAGGCAGGCTGGACCAATGAAGCACCTGCAGGGCAGGAGGCGGGCTTGTGGAGAAGCCGACCTAGCTCCGGGAGGACCTGAGACCGCCTAAGGCTGCCAGATCCCAGACCAGCCGACTCACTGGAGCTTGGTGGCATTGTTGCTTGGGAACAGATTGAGCAGGAGGCGGGGTTTAACAAAAAGCCTTACCTTTTTTTCTTATTCTCGCGAGACCTATTTGACTGACATCTTGAGTAGGGGTAACTGGTGAAAACGAAGATTAACGCCTTCACTCCTGAATCCCAGCTAGACTTGGTGGTTCCCAAGACCGGGGAGGTAGACAATTTGCTTTTAAATATGGCTTGCTGGCTACTAGGGTGCAAGAGCTAACTACAACGTATGGTCAGATCCTGGAACCTAAGCCACGCATGCTCGGAACCGGGAGTTTTCCGGGACCCAGGTGACTCCAAATCACGTTCCTTCTTTCCTCCCACTACCCCAACCCAGACTATATTATCTAGGGTCGTATTGAAGAACCAAGGAGGAAAAGTGCACCTGCTCCTGGTGTCGGGGTGGGGAGAAAAAGATTGCCTGTAATTGATTCATAGGGGGAGGCTGTTTCAGTGGGTTTTCCACGTTCCAGAACTACTTTTCAAAGTTACCCCCAGCACACCGTTGGTGCTTGATTCCATGACAGTCCCGTGTGGGAGCGGGGCGGGGTGGTTACTGCTTTAGCTAAAGGGTGAAAACTGAACAAACGAAGGTGTTTCTACTCATTTCTTCTTTACCTGGGAATCAGGTCATCTTCAGACGGCCCGAGTATGCGTTTTACAACCCCAACGTGTTAGAGCATGCTATAAACCCCGTCGTTATTTGGCGTTTACTTGCACACTTTTTTTTATGTTCAGTCTCGGCCTCTCGGCATACAAAGCTGAACACTGGCTAGTGTGCCAGTGTGCCTGGTATGTCCAGTGTGTCTTCTACCCCGTCTTCTGCCTCTCAGTCACAATGAGGACTTCCTGTCGGGATACCAGGAATCGGACTGGAATCCGGGTGACAGCAGTTCGTCCTCTTTGACACTGCCACCACCTGAGTGAGGCAATCGCCCTAGGCACAGCTGCTGACCTCATACAGCCTTTCTGAAGTGGCAGGTGGACGCTTTCAAGTTCGTCACACCGAGGAGTCCGGTCGTCGATGAATCAGTTCGGTGCGGCCACGAGGCTCGTCAGCAGTCCGACTGCTTGGCAGGTCCTGTGACCTTCCTTGGCATGTGTTTACCTTCTCCACCATGAGTCGGCTTTTCCTGGTGTTTGAAGGGCTGCTTTCATCATTTCCGACCTCCCTGCAAGGTGACACTCTGCTCGGCTAGACTCGGGAACTCCTTCCCCGCCCTCCTCCCCGGAGCATAAAGGCTGGCGGACGCCAAGGGCACCACCCCGCAGCGCCCGGGAAAGCTGGCCAACCTCCAGCCCCCAGCTCCAGCCGCCCTTGCCACTTTTAAGAGTCTGTGCTCCGGGAAGAGCCGAGGCCGGTCTCTTACTGAGGTGTCGCGAGAAGCGCCACCGCGGCTACTTCTCGCGATGTTTGGCGGCGCGAAAGGCGGCCATTTTCGGGTCCCCCCCGCTTGTTGCTCCGGCGGCGTTTCCCAGGCTACGGCTGGGACCAAAGCCGGCCCCGCTGGTGGCCGCCTGGCCGACACGATGTGGCGGCTCCGCTGCAAGGCCAAGGGTGGCACCCACGTTTTGCAGGGGCTGTCCAGCCGGACCCGCTTACGGGAACTTCAGGGCCAAATCGCCGCTATCACCGGCATCGCTCCGGGTAGTCAGCGAATCCTCGTCGGCTACCCGCCCGAGTGCCTGGATCTCAGCGACCGGGACATCACTCTTGGGGACCTGCCCATCCAGTCAGGTACGGGCACCGGCTGGGGCCGGGGAAGTCCTCGAGGACGTTGAGGAGAGTGAAGCCAGTAAGGCAAGGTGCCGGTGGGCCAGCTAGAGGCTTCGAGGACCGGAGCTCCGGGAAGGCAGGGACAAGTGTCAAGTCCTTTCCGTGTGGTTGGGAGAAAAGCCCAGAACCTTGAAGTTCCCGGTTCCCCAAGCCTGCTTCCAGGTCAGCCTCGGGACCATCTCATTCATTTTGTTTTCTCTGTTTTTCCAAAGGACAGCAGGACCCTTTTCCGCTAGTACGATGTTTTTGGGGTTTTTTTTTGATTCCCGCCCCCCGGTCCTGATCAGCAGGCCAGCAGTTGAGATACCGATTTTGTCTTATTGTTTTTTCCCTTTTGTTAATTTGTTTTTATAGTTTGTTTCGTGTACAACCTTTTTTGGACTGTATTAACTGTAGAGTTTCGTTCCCAGTATTAAAACTTCAACATCAGTGTTGATCAAGAGCTTTTCTAGTCTGTGTCAAGGGCTCTCTAAACATCAGTTGGTATAGTCATGCTAAGTGCCAGGAGAACACCCTAGTGACCTACCGAGTCTGTGGTGAACATCTGAAAAATGCGTGTTTTTTAAATGCGGAATATAGATTTTGTTTTTCAGCTTATCTTTATACATAAGGGGTTTTGTCACTAAGTTGAGATGCAGCTTGAAGCATTTTGCTCTGTTTTCCTTTCCAAAGACACAGTGGACTAAAAAACAAACAAAACTTAGGTGTTACTGGTCTCTTGTTTACAAAGTCGGGTTCTCCTTGGTAACCCACTTTATGCTTTAACTCACTTGGCTCATAATTTACCAAGTTGGCTAATAAATACCCAATATGTAATTCCTCTGCAGTTCTGGATTTGTTTTATTTTTCACAGGTGACATGCTGATTGTTGAAGAAGAAGACCAAACCAGACCAAAAGCTTCACCTACATTGTCAAAACGTGGTGCTCCTAGCTATGGCAGGGAAACTTTGCCTGTGCTTACCAGAATCGCAGTCCCGGCAGACAACTCTTGCCTCTTTACCAGTGTGTACTATGTCGTTGAAGGAGGAGTCTTGAATCCAGGTTGTGCTCCTGACATGAGACACCTCATAGCACAAATTGTAGCCAGTAATCCAGACTTGTATAGCGAGGCGATCCTGGGAAAGACAAATGAAGAGTATTGTGAATGGATCAAAAGGGATGACACTTGGGGGGGAGCGATTGAGATATCCATTCTGTCTAAGTTTTACCAATGTGAAATATGTGTAGTAGATACACAGACAGTCAGAATTGATCGTTTTGGGGAAGATGCAGGCTATACCAAAAGGGTTCTGCTCATCTACGATGGCATCCACTATGATCCACTTCAGCGTAACTTCCCTGATCCAGACACTCCTCCTCTGACCATTTTCTCCTCAAATGATGATATTGTTCTTGTCCAAGCACTGGAATTAGCTGATGACGCTAGAAGAAAGAGACAGTTTACTGATGTAAACCGCTTCACCCTGAGATGCATGGTATGTCAGAAGGGGTTGACTGGACAAGCGGAAGCAAGGGACCATGCCAGGGAGACAGGCCACACCAACTTTGGAGAGGTGTAATCTGTTCATGGTAAGAGTTGGAGCCTACTACCTCACAGATCCAGAAGGCTCTGGGTTCTCCAATAAGCTATTCATAACTCTACAGAATAGAAGAACACATGCTTGGACCATCCTTTTGACTTAAACCAGTAAGACTGATGCTGAAATTCCTTGTTAAGATTAAAGTTATTGTGCAAGTTTACAGATGTGTGGCTACGCTAGTGGCATGCCCTCTTTCTACTAGGGTGATGGAATACGTGGCTTGGGCCACCTGAAGACTAGAGTCTTATAAACCAGCACCCAGTGGCTTTAACTTACAGAAGAAAACATCTTATTTTAGGTAATGTGAAAGCCTTGCGGAGGGTCACTGGACATACACCACAGTGTCTCCAGTAATTGGTTCCTTTTAATAACTTGGAATGAGTTGGTAGTTTCTAAATTCTGAATTGATTCATCAAATGAAGGTACTCAGAATTGTCAAAACTTTTTATATTGCAATTTGGTAGACTTTATAAGTGTATCTAACAACTTCTGAGTGCATAAAAAGCAATTTTACAGGGATGCGTGTGTTTCTTGAGAATGTTGTCTAATACAGGAATGGGGTCCTGTTTGAGATTTCTGGCATATAAAAGTAGAATGTAGAAGGGGGAAAGGTGCCTGAAGCAGCTTTACTGAAGCTTTAAAAGACTGTTGGCCTCTTGTTTTAATGCAATTCATGTGTTGCTGTTTGTCACATTAGATAATTTTTTTCTTTTAAATGAGCAGGGTATGCCTTTTTAATTGCTAATTTAGTTTAAAATTCAAGAAGTATCTTGAAATTTGAGTGATGGCTTTTTTGTTTTTGTTTTCTTTTGCTGTGTTACATATCAATTTGTCTGGAGGGATTTCATTTCCTCAGCCTTTCTGCTCAAAGCCCTTCCTCCAAACAGGTCTTCCTCTGAAGTGTTATTGCTGTGCAGGCTTTGATAACTTCATAACAATCTTTTTCATAGATAGCAATGTTCCTAGCTCCACTTTGTTCTTTTGGATATTCCACATTTCTGCAAGTTAGTACTTTACCTGTGATCTTTGACTTTCAGTTTTTAAATAACTGATTGGGTTTGTTTCGCTTCCAAAATATGAAAAGTTTTAAAATCCTTGCCTTATACAGCTCTCTCAGAATCCTGCTACCTAGATCAGATATGTAGCCATTTGCTTGATGGATTGATCCTCAAGGCACACCCACTGAAAACTTAGCTTCTCTATAGAATCTTCCAGGTAAAATCTTCTACCTCTTAATTCTTCTAAAGATCAGGGATCTTTAAGTTACAGTGTGTTGTGTATTCTGTCATACAGTGTAAAAGAGGCATACTGTTGTGAAGTTTTCTTATTTCCATCCCATATTTATTAAGTAGCTCAGACAACTATTGGTGTACTTTAGACACATCTTTTCCCATGTATCTTAGCAAATGTTTTTAAATTAAGGTCAACCCTTAGCCATTTACTTGGTAATAGTAACCATGTAAAATTAAGGAATGTTAAAGTCAACACTTTAGAGAAAGTTCCTTTAAGGAACAGTTGAACAAGTCACAAAGTACGCTTCAGTCATCAGGTGACAGTCCTTCTTAATTTGAGACAGTGTCTCCCCATGTGTTTCTAGCTGGCCTGGAATTTGCTATATAGTCCAGGCTCCTCAAACTTGAAGTAATCCTTCTGCCTCAGCCTCCTGAGATTACAAGCAGGGACCACCACACCTGGCCAGATGACTTTTCTTGAATACCCTTTGTGCACATAGCCAATCAGGCAATGACAGTTACTATATAAATTGAAAATATTTTTTTTCACTGAGCCTTAAAGATAGCACCAATGAGCTTAGAACACTGAACATTTGGCATTCGTCATATTTAATTTAATAAAATATTTAATTTAAAACCATTAAAAATATAGCACTGGGTAACATCCATCAAATCGACTTTTTTGCTTCATATTTAAAAAGTTTGCCTTCCTGTACCACTTGAGCATCCAAATTCAATGTTTCTAGAATTTTGTATCCAGACCTTTGTTCATGCAACAAGTATTTATTGAATAACTTATAATGTGTCAGGCATGTTCTATTTTTTGAAAATAAATTCCTGTCACTTTAAATTTGAGTGTGTCATCTACAGAGGATTAGTTTAGTAAATGTAAAGAAATAGAATGAGCACTGGTGTCTTAAAAATCAAACCCTTCGTTCTAAGTGTTTTTTTATACATCTTATTTAGTATTTATTTAGGGACAATTTCTTATCCTATTTAATCTTTTGCCAGCTTTGTCCAGTTGCCACGTAGGCACTGATAGTCAAATGGCTTTCAAAAAGGCGTTTTAATTATTTGACATGAGAACTGGTGTTAGAGTAGTGTTCTGGTTGTAGAACATTCAAAGTGAAGCATTATATGCAAATTATTTAATTATTAATTTATGTTCATTCTAAATACAAGCTAGTAAGTCTCAATATATAGGGTTTGTTGTTGTTTTGTATTTTTTCTTGTGCTTATTAAGCTCTTGAAATATTAATGTGAGTAAACTCATTTTGAGAATTTTGAAGAATCTGAATTTAGTTGCACCATAACTAAAAGAAACTTTGTCCTACTGAAAGCCTTCTTGTTTGTTCAGTTGTTGTCTGTCCTGCAATGTGGCAGCCCACACCATTCGCCATTACAAGATGGCGCTGAGGCTTGTGGTAAACAACCTCGTTTTGGCACGTGTCCTTCATGAGTCTGCCTGGCAACAGCTGTGCACCAATCCTCACCTGACTAGTGTCCGTTTAGAGAGGAACGCCCATCCTGCCTAGATATAAGCCGCTCCCTTTCCTGCCTACTCGCCCCTCACCGCCAGCTCTCCCTCAACCAAGAAGTGCTTCAATAAAGTGTGATCAGAGAAGGATCCTCGTGTCGGTGGTTTTCTTTCCCTGCTGGTCAGGGGCTCGCCACACTGCAAGAATTTCTTTTTTAATTAAAATGACACAACTTATATTAATGTGGTAGAATACTAGTGATAGAATAAAAATTATACTCTTGCCCCCACTACCCCATCCTTCCCACACTCTTCTTTGGATTAAAGATTCAGTGTGTTTTTATGAAGATATTCTCCCTAGTCATGGTATTGGCCCGAATTAATGTCCCTGGAAATTTTGTGATGTGGCAGCCATATGAAGACATCGGGTGTTACCACATCTTTTGCTAGTGATTCATGGCTGATTTCTTAATTGTTCTCCGTGAATGAGAAGTGGGCATAATGAAATGGCTACTGGCCAACCTAACCCTGTTTTTAGAAACTAATACCATTATGCCGTTTGGATATTCTATCGAGTTCCAGTCCCAGAAAACAAGAATCCAAAAGTTGCATTACTTACTACCTGTATATTCCCCTCACTGCTCATGCCCAACTTGCTTGTCTGTCTAGCTTCCTCCTCCCTTCAAGCTGCCCTAGCTGAATTTTCTGTCCTTTTGGAAAATATACAGTAGGGTATATGTGAAATTAAGTAACAGTGATCCATAGACACAAATTATATAACATATTAAAAATCAGGTGGCCTTCTTAAATTTACATATACTACGAATTACATTTTTCATGTGTTGAATTTTTTGCGGCACTTTAAATTAGAAAATAGGAGTTTACGTAGCCTTCTAGAGATCCCGAGGACAGGAAAGATCCAACCTTGAGCTGCCAGCCATCAGCTCTTCATCAGTTATTACCATCAGTATTTGCTGTAGCTTATGAGAAAGTCTAATTTCAGTCACTATTAGGAGCATGGTCTGTGCCCTCACATAAGAAATGCTACTTCTGTAATGAGATTGTTATCACTTGTTTTACAGTATTCAAAACTTGTTTACAGCACAGAGTTTTTTAAAATTCATCAAACCTTTTTTAGATTCATCAAATAGCTCATTTTAAAGTAAGCATATTTTAGGGAGATTGTTTTTTGAGTAGGATATGCAAGCAGTATTTTTAAGGAACACTTGATTTGAATAAGCTAGTTTGTTGCTCCTAGTGATAGGCATCAAACCAGGGCTTTGTGCATGCTAGGGTAAGTAAATGCTCGCTGATCAGTATCCCTAGCCCCAGGATGTATTCTTAATAACCACTGTAATATGTCAGCACATCCAACTCAATGAATGGAAGATGTCCTTGATTTTAATAAAGGATTTTTTGTCAAAAATTAGCATTTTGTTTATAGTGCTTTGAATATTTCATTAGGAAAACAGTATTATGTTGATACTGAATTATGGATATATGTCTTAATTTAATAGAAAAAAGTACTACTAAAAAGGAAATGTATAAGGCAGTGAATGTAAGTAAGCAATTTGCATGGCACTCTTTTTACTTTTGTTTTTAAACACATTAGCCTGTATGTAGAAATTTAAGTACAGTGAAGGTATTATTTGGTTAAGTTATAGGTCAAGAGGTTGAGAATTTCTACTGAGATGATGTGGCTTGCCACCAGAACTGGTATAGAATGTTTAGTTGAGTGTAATCCCAAGTTATTTAAAGGACAAGGGTTTCCATTTCACATTTTGTGCCATTCAGGACTCAAGGTGTCACAAGAAATACATTTATACCAAATTCATTTTCCTTTAAGAATGCCTAAAAGTACATATAGCATGTTCAAATGATAAGGAATGACAAATAGTCTGTAGTGCCTGTATTAACACAGAAGAGGCAGAGCTCCTTAAATAAGAAAATAATCTTAAAGCCTGAAATACAGAGCTCTAGAACATAATTGCAAAGGGGCCAAACAACAAGAAATTGTTTTCTTGGCATAAGAAAATGTGTTCTTAGTGAAGATGGACAGTATTGCTTTCAAAATGTTCCCTTGTCTGTTTGCCAGCAAGTTTTCAAAGTTCATGCATTGCTGCTGCCTGGAAGATGTCTAACTTCATTTTATACAACTCATAATTTTGCCTTTGTTATTAAGATGCATTCAATTTATTTATGACATGTGATCCAATATCTAAATGTCTGAAATGACTTGTTTTAAAGGAGTAAATTAAGTAAAAACATTGTTGTGTGAGCATTTTTTGGGGTTGGGGCAAAGGGCCAGCAAAGAATACTACACTCAAGTTACATATTACCAACCCAGACCACAGCTTGGATTTGTGTACCTGATTCCCACACCCTTTGAGTAGTTAAGTGTTTCTCTTTCTCATGCCGAAAGTCACTCAAAATTTCTCTTCACTGACTATAAAGTTTAAATTCAGTCCCCTTTGCTGATGGGTTGTTTAAATGGAAAGGTTGAGCATGCCTGTTTTATGCTAGACTAGGATCTGGATTGCTTCCACCTATTTGAAAATGATGTCTCTATAATTTTTAAGTGTCAGCAATTAAATACTAGAAACCCTGGAGTTGTTAGGGTTGGCCAGAGCTTAGGTTTTCTAACTTGGTCTCAGTCCACAAATACAGCACACAAACCAACAATAGAAAGAAATGGATGCCTTAATATTTTTTAAAGACTTATACTGTGAAGTTTTCTGAATTATGGGAATGATACTAGAAAGTCTATTGGTCTCTACCATCTTGAAAAATATTTTAATATTTGCTATAAAATAATTACAAAAGAACCTTGTCCTCATTTCAAATGGTATTACAATATTATACACATGCAAATCAGGGTTTTTCTTCCCCTTATCCTGATAAAGTTGGGAAAAGAGTGTCTTGGCTCTGGTAGAGACTGTAAAGTAGGCCATCCATTTGTGGCAGATCCATACTTTCTGAATGATACAGATCTTACATCTCCAAACCTGAAATAAGGCAATCAAGTAGGTTCACAAACATACTTTATTTTGAAATTTTGTTCTGATCTGGATGTCTTTGTCTCTCTTGAAATGGCACCAAGTGCCAGGTTACAGAGTAACTAAATGTGACAATAACCCTATAGGTCAAACAAGTTCGGGGTGTAGCACACGGGAGTTTAACCTACTCTGGGTATATAGTCCTTGTCCCCCTTGTTCTGTTCTACTGACACAAGTACCATTCACCCTTTCAGCATGGCAGCTACCCAGTCTGGAATAGACATATCTCCAGAAGAAACCTGGCCCCAAGTATTAGGCATATCACACCATACCTACCTTTTCCCTGTCCCAGGCCTAGTAATCTACCAAATTCTTTATTACCTTTTTGGTTCTTCATTGCTGAATGTAGCAGAAGGCTCATTTGGATTACTTGGTTCAACATTTCTAGAAATGGATGCCAGTAACATTACCTTATGGTTGTCAACAGACCACCATCATGAAACTTAAGCTGGGGGTGGATTATAACTTGGAAATGGCAGATAGAGGAGAAGGAGAAAAGAGTACAATTTGTCAATTTGGGATGTAAAGTTGTCCAGAAGGAAAAGTGCTTAGCAAGTAACATGAACATATCTATCACAGTTCACATTCATCCTTGTGGCTATTGTATTGAAATAGTCATCCAAATTGTAGACAAATTCAGATACTAGAATTCCACAGTCCTTTTATGAGTGAAACTGCTTCCTATTGGGGCTAGGAAATCAGTGTTCCCTATGGTCTTTATGAATTCCTTCTCCCACAGCCTGACTACTACAGGAGACAGCAGTCAGGTTCTTAGACCTCCAGAGTATGAGATAGACTGAATTAGGACCTTTTGCATAAGTGCCCTCCCTCTAGGTTCATTTAATAGCAAAACATCCCATTTGTGGTTTTGTTTGTGTTTTATGCCGGCTCGCACTTGAGAACCTCATTGAGTTTGTCCTTCCTTTTCCTAAAGGAGTGCCGAGGACAGGCATGCACTATCGTGCCTATCCAGTTTTGTCTTTCTTACTGTAAAGATGAAAACTGAGAAGATGAGTTTTGTCTAAGAGAAGCTAAGTTATTTCAGGTAAGCTGTTAAATCCTTCCTAAAGTCTACTTATGGGGCACAATGTCACATTTCTCAGGATTACCAAAAATAAGCAAAAATGCAGATTCATTCAGTGAGCATTCTTGAATGGCACTATTGTGTCAGAAACTTCCCTGGATGCTAGATGCACTGGAAGGAAAAATAGACACAATGCTGTAAGGAAATTAGAATGTGGGTTCCATGAAGAAGATAATGGGATGGGAAGAGCAAACTAAAGTAGGTGAGTCTGGGAGAGCCTTTTAGGAAACGTAGTATTAGGGATGAAAGCTAAACTCTATGTCGTAATTAGTCCTTTAAAGAGTAGGAGGAGCATCGAACTGGGAAGTGGCAGCATCTGTAAACTCAGTACTGTGAGAGGGACCCAAGTATTTCCCTAATTTCTGCCCATAGTACAAGTGAGGAGAGAGAAAAATAGGTGCTTTTAGACGTGGGCAAGGACCCAGATTTGTGCTGTCTTTCACTGTCTTAAGCCCTTATTCCAGGCACTTGTGTCCATACCAACTTCTGTCTTCTAGTAAAATACTGGGCATGTAACAGACATTATATATATATGTATATATGTATATATATATATGTTTGAATGAATGAATATGAATAAATGAAATCAGGGTCTAAGGAAATAGACACTGGCCTTGATGTTTGTCGTAGAGTGACTAAAGGGGCATGAAGGCATTCCAGTGAATCATCAGAACTTTGTCTCAAAGGAATTTTATTAGCTCTTACTGGGAAGTCCGAGAGCTTTTGATATGGCCAGAACTAGAGCTTCAAATGAAGTCTTTGACTCTTAAAAACATCTCATCATCATTTCTAAGTACTAGAAACAGAGAAGGGCCTAAAATTTAGAGTCAGATACTTTGGAGGCTTTTCAAAAACAATGCTGGAAGCTAGCAGACGTTAACAGCGTGTACACAGCCACCCAATCAAGTAGAGATAAAGTTATTTCAGACATACAGGATTTTAAGCATTTGTCCTTAAGAAGCTAATAGAAACTGCTGTGCCAAAAGGAGGGCTAAGAAGGAAGTCTGCACTCCAGATAACTCAAGAGAAAAGGGCTTTCTCCAGTTATTGATGAAGATAACAAACTGACAGCCATTGACCAGCTTACACAACAGTCTTCCAAACTGATACAGATGTGAAGTCTGAAGAGATTTTTCTTCAGGATGAGATTGATAGAAAGCAATGTATATGTGAGTATACTGAGAGGGAAATTACATAACGGGTGGGGTGAAGGGTGTAGAGACAGGTACATAGGAAAGGTGAGTGACCATATATCTCACAGCTCAGCTCTCAATGTGTGTGCAATAATAGGAAACTCGTGTGTGTGTGTGTGTGCACACGCCCGAGAGAGAGAGAGAGAGAGAGAGAGAGAGAGAGAGAGAGAGAGAGAG
>LOJH01001639.1:0-17917 GCA_001685095.1 Ellobius talpinus
TGTGAGCCACCATATGGTTGCTGGGAATTAAACTCAGGTCCTCTGGAAGAGCAGACAGTGCTCTTAGCCTCTGAGCCATCTCTCCAGCCCTTAACTAACTCTTAAATCTTAAATTAGCCCATTTCTATTAATCTGTGTATGGTCACGAGGCTGTGGTCTACCTGGAAGGTTCTGGCGTCTCCCTAACTCTGTCTACTTTCTTTCTATATCTCTGTTAGAATTTCCTGCCTGGCTTTACTCTGCTAACCATTGGCAATAAACCAAAGTTCATACCAATGTAAAGTATTCATCTCTATATCATATCCCCCTTTAAATGAAAACAAACATTTATAAACAATCATTTTGGGAATTTGGGTGTAGTTTTTTCCAAACTGCTTTTTGCTGTTTTTTGGATGAAGTATTTTTTAGAATGTATGGAGACCTTTTGGGTGGAGGGGTTCTTGTTCCATCTAACTACATTAGCCTGGAAGGAATCCACAGGTTTTTTTGTTTTTGTTTTTGTTTTTTTTAATCTTCTGTGGAAACAAAAACAGAACCTCTTTTCCAAAGCAACATATCCGTAGACCCAAACTTTGAAGTCAAAATACCTTTATGTTGCTTTAACTTAGCAACCCCCAGAATCAAATGTCTCTCTGCAGTCAAAAAAAATTAAAGAAAACATAATAATATACATAGTTTAGACTTTCTGTGCATATTTTATTTTATGTGGCCTATTTTTTTTACTCGTAATTTATGACTGTACTTTTTAAATTATTTTTATTGTCTCTTTAAAGACTTTGTTTTTTTAAAAAACTATTTACTTTTTATAACTGTTTATACTATTTTTTTTCTCTTTTTCAAGCCTACATACATTTTAAAAACACACTGGGACCTGTTTAGAGGGTTGGGTTTTTTTGGTCTGAATTTATCTTTATTGCATATTTGTAATCATTTTCTGACCAGGAACATCCATGCTGCCAGCACAAGCCAGGAAGTTTATTTTTAAGAAGCTGCACACTTTTTGCTGCTTATGCTGAGTAGAAAACCTTCTCTTAGAGGAGCTGTGGCTCTGCTTGCTACCAGCAAACAGAGCCTATCTGGGGGAAAAATGCAGCTACCAAGAAGCTGTGCTTAACTCTGTTCTTTTGTGTCTAGAATTTCTTCCCAAGCTCTCTCAGTTTTTATGTGAATGTGGTTGCCCCATATGGGGTACCATTTGTAGTCAGAGGCTGCTCATTTGTTTCCTGGCCAATAATAAATACAGAAACTATATTAATTGCAACTCTGTTTGGCCTATTAGCTCAGGCTTCTTATTAACTAACTTCTACATCTTAAATTAACCCATTTCTATTAATCTGTGTATTGCCATGAGGGTGTGGCCTACCAGTAAGGTTCTGGTGGCATCTTTCTCCTTTGGCAGTTACATGGCGTCTCCCTGACTCTGCCTACTTTCTCTTTATAACTCTAAATTTTCCACCTGGTTTTACTCTACCAAGCCATTGGCCAAAGCAGCTTTAGTCATTAGTCAAAGTATTACATACACAGAAGGACATCCCACATCAAGCTGTGCCTGAGTAACAGAAAGGAAGAACATTCTGGGAGGACATGGGAAAAGCACAAGGTCTAGCAGCCTGGTCCCCTGGGGCTTTATGATGGCAAAGAGGGAAAGAAATTGTCTTTGTTCTTTTCAGAATAGAATATGCTGCAGCCCTTACTGTCATGGTCATTCTTCTCACCATTTGAGTTTCATGATGGAAGGCTTTAAACAAACCCAAAGACAAAACAGACCAGATAACCAACCCACCTGAGCCTGCTACCCAGCTTTTCAATTATGAGTGTTCTACCGATTTTAAGTTGCTGATCTTCCCTCATGGAGTGCTTTAAAACAAACCCCAGACACCACATCATGCTTCCTCTAAACCTGTCAGGTATTGTACCATCCATTTTCATTGCAGGGACATAATCACTGAGACAAACAGTTTAAGAAAAGAAAACTTTCCTCTGGCTTGCAGATCCAGATGTGTTTGTTCATGGTCACCTGGCAGTATGTTTCTGATCTGGTAGAAAGGCATGGTGGATAAAAAGCTTCTTATCTCATGGCAGCTAGGAAGCAGGGAGAACAACATAAACTGCCAAGGACAAATAGGTCTTTCCAGGATGTGTTCATTGTTTTTCTCATCGCTGTGGCTAAACATGGCAATGTAAACATGAAGGAAGAGTTTATTTTGGCCCGTAGTTTGGGAATACAGTCCCTCACTGCAGGTAGAAAAGGCACGGTGGAAGGAGCATGAGGCAGCTGATCACATCACATCTACAGTCAGGAAGCAGAGAGATATGGACACTGGTTGTCAACTCTTTTCCTTCTTCATCTCTGTTATTTGATGCGGGACCCCAGACTGTTGAATGGCACTGCCCACAGTCAGGTGAGTTTTCCATCTTCAGTTAAACCTCTCTGGAAACACCCTCACAGACACACCAAGATGTGTGTCTCTGAGGTGGTTCCAAATCTAGTCAAGATTGAAAATGAAGATTAACTGTTATGTAGGGATGACCCCAGGGATTGACTTCTTCCAATGAGACCCTACTTTTCACAATTCTGCTACCCCACATAGAATAGCTTATTCAAATTTAATACACATCAAATAATTCAGTCATGGTGGCTCATGCCTTTAATCCCAGTGCTGAGAGGCAGAAGCAGGTAGATCTCTATGAGTTTGAGGCCAACCTCAAACTACAGTTAGTGCCAGAAAAACACAGTAAGACCCTATCTAGAAAAAAAATCTGTCAAGTTACATTTTTTTGAGTCATTGACCAAAGGCCCATAGACACCCTCAAACATCACAGATTAAAGTTATTTATTGGTTACTCTTCATAACCTGATGTTAAGGCCCTATTGTTGAAGACACAACTTACTTGTCTTTGAACATGGAGAAATCAAGCTGGTGTTCAATTAGAACTTCACCCCTGCTGACTAGCATTCATAGTGCAGGAAGGTGCATTGCACACTACTGGAGGAGAGAAAGAAGTGTCAGTATAACCCAGTTCAATATCACCAAATTCTGAGACCTACAATAGAGAGCTGCCTGCAAGGTATATTGGTACAATACTTGCAAAGCCATTATAGGAGTAACCAACCACTTTTTTTCCCATTGGTTTTAAGGCACACCCCATAAGGTGGTGCTCAACCCTGTTACTGCTAAAGTGGTCAAGAACCCGAGACTAGATATGTCATAGGCCTAGAGAAAACCTACAGCTCTTATTCTGATAAAGAAACATAGCAATAACATGACTTATAATGACATATTTCTATACTCCATAGTTAGGTGCACCACTCAACTCTCATCAGAGAAGTGTCTTCTTGCAGTAGAAGGTAATTAACACAGAGACCCAGAACTGGACAATGTGCAGAGAGTGAGAGACTTTGAATAAACTCAGCCCTAAATGGGATATCTTTACCAAATTCCTCCCTTTAAGGCTCAGGGATCTATGTGGAAGAGGAGGCAGACTGTAAGAGCGAGAGGTTGCGGACGGCTCCAAAGAAATACAATCTTCTACATACAACAGGATTAACACAAGTGTGACCTCATAGTGACTGTGACAGCACACAGGAGACCCGCACAGGTTCAAACCAGTCAAAATCCCAGCACTAGAAAGGGAAGTGGAAACAAAGCTCTACCCAAGCCAAAAAAATTATTTGCAATTGATACCCGCTGAGAAAGGGGGGAAAAATCAGTTTTCTCAAATGGAGTCTCACTGGCTTTATCAACCACACTCAAGGGCAGTCCCCGTGCCCAGGAACATCTGATCAGCACAAAATGGACTTTGTGTGTGTGTGTGTGTGTGTGTGTGTGTTGTCGTTTTGTTTTGTTTTGGTCTTATTAGTTTTCTATATTTTAGTTTGTTAGTTTTGAATTTCATTTTTGTTATTTTGTATTTGAGAAATAGAAAAAGAACTTGAAGTTAGATAGAGAGGTGGGGAGGGTCTAAGAGAAGTTGGGAAGGGGGAAGAATATGACCAAAATACATTGTGTAAAAATACTGCAGTTAAACCCATCAATGGCTTAATCCCTCGATGAAAGCAAAGGCCTCATGAGCCAACCACATCGCTAAAGCTCCATCTCTACATCCAATTCCTTCATTAACCTTTACAGATGTCTCTCTAAAATACAGACATTTAAAATCCATAGTCACGATACATCACCTCATTTATCACTACTTTTAATGTGGCCTAATAATAAATCTAGATTCAAATTTATTTCATTTTTCTCAAAAATACTTTTGTAAGGTCATTTGTTTGAAGTAAGGTCCAACCCTGGCCACATCTTGCATTTGTTGACATGTTTTTAAGTTCTTTATTTTCAATAGACTTCTATTTGAAGATGAATTTCAAGTCTATTTAATGTGTAACATTTTTCTCTCTCACCTTCCGTGCCATTTATTTGTTAAAGATACTGGATCTTTCTGGGTTTGGTAGGCTATCACCTCAATAATGTGAAGATGTGATTTAACATATGAAGGGACACTAGCCCATTTGAGCATGTGGTTCTGGCAGCCCCCCATTCCCTCTGCCTTGCTAAAAGCTAGCTACCAAGGTCTATTCCCTTATTTGGCCAATTCTGCCTCCTGAGACTGACTACCAAGGTCTAGCTATCAAAGAACTGAAGTCCAGCAATCCAAAGCCCCCTTTGCCTCACCTAATAACATGCCTAATTAAAATGAAACACCTTATCCTAACACAGGCTTCCCCTTTTACCTTTACAAACTGCCATTTTCCTATGGGCCACATCTGTCTCCTCTCTACCCAGAGGCAGTGTCTTGTCCCTCTGGGACAGATACCCCTTCCCCCTCTCCCTTGTTCCCTTCCCCTTTTCCTTCTTCCTCTATCTCATGTCTTTATTCCTTTTTTCCTGCCCTTTGCTCCCCTGGGGCAAATAAATCTCCTTTGTGCTGAGAACTTGGTTTTAGGAGTCCTGAGCTGATACTTCTCTTTTCGGATGTTGGCTGTAACTGAAGGGTGGTGTAGATGCTCCTTTATATTTTGGGTCCATTTTCTCTTCTTGTTTTGGCAAGCTGCCTTCTCAGTGACAAGTTTGCTATGGTGTCCTATGAGGAAATGCTCAATGTCTGGCTCATTTAAAGCAACACTTTTCTCTTTTCATCTTTAGGAAAGACACTTGTGGGTTTTTTTTGTTGTTGTTATTTTGTTTTTTGGGGTTTTTTTTGGTAGATACTAAGTATTATGACAAATGCATTTATTCTCAGTTCAACAAAATTTTGTAAAAATAGTTTCCAGGTCCTTAGCTTACTTGTTTTTGTATCTATCTATTTTATTTTCTGATTTTGGAAAAATGTTTTCCATCCTTATAGAACATGCCAGAAAACTGCGCCCAACTTTTCCTGTTTTTTGGGAGAGTTTGTGTTGGATTGGAACATTGTCTTTGAGTGTTTGGATAGGGTTTGCCTGTACGTCTTTCTCCACAGACCTGCTGTTTTTCTTGTGGGAGCATTTTAAATCACTTACGTGGTTTCAGACCTTTTAGGATTTTTTTTAACTTCTTGAGTTTACTTGGTGAGTTATATTTTCCTACAAATTTGTTTATTCCATCTGAGTGTTCAAAGTTATTGGCATTGGATTTTCATAATTCCTCCTAATTCTGTCTTTCCCATGCTAACCTTCTTTGTTTCTGCCTTCGTGTACTTCAGGGGTTTAAGTGCTGGTCAACATTGTCTTAGATCAGTAGTTCTCACTGGTGGGTCACTACTCCATTGAGGGTAGAATGACCCTTTCACAGGGGTCACCTAAGACCATTGGAAAACACAGATATTTACATTATGATTCATAATAGTAGCAAAATTACAGTTATGAAGTAGCAATGAAAATAATTTTATGGCTAGGGGTCATCAGAGCATCAGGAACTGTATTAAAGGGTCACAGCATTAGAAAGGTTGAGAACCACTGGCCTAGGGTATCCCAGTTTTATAGTCTTTGACTTTGTTAACTCTCTCTATTCCAAATTTTCTTCTTATGCACTGGGCATGATGACACATGTTTATGATCTCAGCACTCAAGACATGGAGGCAGGAGGATCACAGAGACCACCCTCCACTATGAAATGAGCTCAAGGCCAACCTGGAATACAGGAAATTGTCTCAGAAATAAATCTCAGGCTTTCTGTTTTACATTTTTAATCTTTGATTTTTATTAGCTCTTTCTTTTGTTTTACCATGTTCTGGTTTACTTTTCTATTCTTCTTTGAATATTCAGCATCCTAGC
The DNA here is from genome assembly GCA_001685095.1 of Ellobius talpinus. Taxonomy (NCBI): domain Eukaryota; kingdom Metazoa; phylum Chordata; class Mammalia; order Rodentia; family Cricetidae; genus Ellobius; species Ellobius talpinus. Next base: position 6,254 of record LOJH01001639.1, read on the forward strand.
TTTCTTCTTCATCTAAAATAATATCTCATGGCTGCTAATTTTATCTTTAAGTCTTGATTTAGTTGCTTTCCTAAACTTCTGGCATAGTCTCCTCATTATAAAACAGTTCGAAAATATAGTCTATATTTATTTAATCTAATTCCTACTATAATTTCTTTTTGGAAAGAAATTGTTGTCTTATTTTTTTTAAGCTGTGAGTGTTAACTTGTACTCAATGGAATGCGCAGAGCATGGATCGACCTGGGCAGGTCCCTACCAGCACACACCTGTGTCAACTAGACCTCCAGCATCACAACGTTTGTTCTCATCCTTGCTTGCTGTCTCCAGCAAACCCACACACAGTGATGACTCTGATTTCCACATCGCATAGCGTCTCTGCCTTCTCTAAATCTAACACAATGGAACCATGTTACATGCATGTAGTCTTTGTGACTTTCTTTTTAAAAGCTCACTGTTTTGTTTGGCTGTTTGTTTTGTTCATGTTGTTGCTTCTATTCTTTTCTTATACCTCTCTTTCTTTTTGTTCTCTTGCCTGTTCCCTTTTCCCTCCCCCTAACCTTCTTCTTTCCCCTTCTTCTGGTGCTCTGTGACACATAAATAGCACAAATTTCTCCCATGGATGCATATGTGGATTCTTTCTAGATTTGCTTTTTTACTTTTTCAGTTATGATGAAAACTGCTGCAAATATTTCCATGCAAATCTGTTTGTAGTACTTGTTCCTATTTCTTTTAGACAAATATTTAGGGGTGGAAATGGGAAAATATTTAGGAGTCATAGGTAGGTGTGTATAAGAAACCAAATTTTTTCCCAAAGAGGTTTTTCTAATTTCTGCTCCCACCAGAAATCCTTACCAGCATGTGACCTTTTAAGACCTTTGAAGTTTTATAACTCTAGAGACTACGCTAGTTGTATTTTTTAAAAAATCAATTATATGACATATAATTTACCTACAATAAAATGCACACATTGAAATGCAAAATTGGTGTGTCACGACAAATATAAAACCATCACCCCAATCAGGATGAAGGACATTCCAGCCACCATGTACCTCTTTGAGGCCAAGTAAACCCCCACCAACTTCATTTCTTCCTCTGTGTATTGCTCTTCAGTGTAGGATTTCACGCTGGGGAATCACACACTACATACTCTCTTTTGAACATTTTCTTTCAGTTTAATCCTTGCGTTTGTGTTCAGTGGTGCCGGTTTCTCTCCTTGCTGACTGTCATTCCTCTGTACAAATACGTCACAACTTGTCTTTTCATTCATCTGATGATGGGCTTTTGGTTTGTTTTTCGTTTTGGCTTTTATGCATAAGCCTTCTATGCAAAATATTTGTACAAGTATTTGGGGTACGTGATTTTATTTTCTTGGATAAATTTCTAGGATGGGAATGATTAAAGCATACAGGAGGGGTATGTTTAGCTTGTGAAACAATTTTAAAGTGTACTTTTATTGTTTGTATGAGTGCTTTGTTTATATGTATGCATAGGCACCGTGTACATACATGCCTGGTGCCAGTGGAGGTCAGAAGGGGCATTGGATCATCTGGAACTGGAGTTACAGGTGGTTGTGAGCCACCATGTGGGCTCTGAACATAAGTCCTCTGTAAGAGCAGCAAGTGCTCTTAACCAGTGAGCCATCACTTGAGCCCCCATGTCTAACTTAAAAAGCTATCAACTGTTTTCAAAGTGCTTGTATAATTTTACAAACCTACTAGCAGTGAGTGAGCATCTCATTGCTGTGTATCTGCCAGCGGTTGCTATGGTGATGCCAGTTTTAACTTTTCTAGCCTTTGTGCAGTGGTTTTCATTTGCATTTCCCTGATCACTAGTGATATTGGCCATCTTTTCTCATCCTACAGTGTACTTAGTGAAATATATCTGAGCATTTCACACATTACTGCTACCCGTTATCTTCCTGTCGCGGCTTTGCAAGAGATAGTTACATATTTTACTTAATGTATATGTGTATGTGTGACTGGGTCTACATATTTGTGTGAGCACATATAAGAAGGGGCCCAAGGAGGCCAAAAGAAGGTGTCCGATCCCCTGGAACTGGAGCTGCTGGTGGTCGTGAGTTGCCTGCCATGGATTTAAGTTATAGCTTTTCTCCTCTCTCAGCTGAAGGCTTGGTATGATTGACAAGGCTGAGTGGATCAGATTGCCAAAGCGCCTCACTACTGTGGCTACCCAGTGTGTCCATCAGCTCGGAGCTCTCTCGGTCTGTGCTTTGCAGAATCAACTGCTCGCAGAGAGCTCTGGGCAGACTCTTCCTGCCCAGTGCCTAATTCCAGCTGTGTGGCAGCCCCAATCCTTGGCTTCTGTTTCTTTCATCTATGAGACCTTTTCTCTTTGCAGGGCAGTGGTTCTCAGCCTGTGGGTTGAGATCCCTTTGCAGAGTGGGGGTGGTGAGGGGTGGCGTGCATATCAGAGGTCCTACATTTCAGGTATTTACATTATGATTCATAACAGTAGCAACATTACAGTTATTAAGAAGCAATGAAAATAATTTTGTGGTTAAGGGTCACCACAGCATGAGAAACTATATTAAAAGGTCGTAGTGTTAGAATGGTTGAGAACTGCTCTGTACAGAGGTTTGGGAAGATGCTTTGGGCAAGAGGTTGAAATGGACCTGGTGTTGCCTCTCAACTGCAAATGTAGTAGCTGCTGGCAGCTGACCATTTGATGGATGTGCGAACACATTCAGTGGAGCCCTCACCCTCCCTATTAAAGGTTGAAACATTTCTGTCTAGAAGAAGAGAGCTCTTTGAGCAAGGGTGGTGTTGGATGATGGGGAGCAAGTCAGTTCTGGCTTACACCTTGAGGATAGGACAGGCTTCTCTGGGGGATGGAGACACTCTGGAATCTCTTCTAGAGTAAGAGTCAGAGGTTATATGTGTGTGTAAAACCATCACATGAAAATTCTCCCACTGTTTCCCATCAGAAGCAATAGAGATGGCTTCAGTCTGTACTCTTCAAATGACCTGATCTTTTAAAAGGATGGCGTGGAATTGAGGAAATGCTGTATGAATAAATTCCAGTGTTTAATACAAGTTTCTCAATGATGGAGCTGGGTCTGCCTTTTGGTGAAGTTGAGGGATGGTTCCTCTGGAAGTGGGCACATATCTTCCTTTGAGAAATCTTCCAGCTCTCATGGTAGGATGCACCCTTCTGTGTCTAGCTCCTGCAAGCCCCTCACTATTGATATTTAGTACAAAGCAGTTGCAATCAGAGAGGCTGGCAGTACTTTATTTGGGGCCTCGTCGCTAGCTTACTCTGACATCTGGAGGAATCCCCTTTCTGTGGAGTTAATCCCTTCTCTGAAATACAGAGCTCACTGACTCCCCAGCCCTACCATTCTGGAAGAGACATCTCAGTAAAACCAAGATATCAGTAAAATCTCCATGTTATCTGATTGAGCATCTATTAAAAACCACTTAATATATTTATTTACTTATTTTAAAATTATGTGTACATGCCTATGTGGGAATTTGTGCACATAAGGGCAGGTGCCCATGGAGGTCAGATGAGGGCGTCAGAACACCTGGAGCTGGAGCCCCCAGCATGGGTGCTGGGAACTGGACACCTTCTACAAGAACAGTATGTGCTCTTAGCCAGCCCCCATTTACTGTCTTTAGACTATACAAGTTACTCATCTTTTCTGAGCCTCTGTTTTCTGACCTCAGATTCTTCTTTGTGAACACAAAGAGTGAACGGTTCTGACTGCCCTGGGCCTGGGGATTCACATTTATCTACCCTAATCAAACTGTTTTTCTCTTGCTCTGTTCAGTTGCTTCATTGAATCTCTCTAGAACCAAGAAAATTAAGCCTGAATATTCATGGGGAGGTGATAGCCCGTGAGATTTCAACTACTAGACTACTAGTACTCATGCCAGTGTACTGTGCTCGTGAAAATGAAACGAGACAATAAAGAGAAACGGGAAAACACTGTGTTCCTTTCTTTATCACCTGCTCCCGTGGATCTCAAATTTATGAGGCGTCTTCATTCCCGGGGTCTTGGTCTGTGGTGCATGTCACCTCCCATTCCTCATACTCCTACTCCAGTTTCCCATCCATCTCCACAGTTCTGCACCAGTGGGTTTTGCGGGCGAGCACACGGTGTGCGCTTTTATGGGCCTCTGGGTGTCTGTACCAAGGTGGGTGGTTCCCACTAGGAGGCATTGACTGAACCTCTGACCCATCAAGCACGACTCTTGCACTTGGAAGTTTAAAAGAAAACAAGTGGAGTGGACAGGTGAAGGCCAGAAAACCAAATGGGCTATGCCTCCACAGTCAAGTAGTCCTCACGAAGGCTGCTCAGTCACCCGCGGGGGTAAAGCTTTCGGGAAAAGCCAGCCCTTGGCAGCCCAGCCCTGGTGGAAAGTTTGGTGTGGTCAGATCGTGTTTTTCAGCTCTTGCTCGACTCTCCAGTGGTTCTGTTTTGACAGGTGTATCCAGGGTTGATGCTGCTGAGGTTGCCAGCTCAGCCCCAGCCTGGGGAGAAGAGCTGGGGGAAGGGTAGGTTTGCCCAGCCCTGTCCTGTTCTGCAGGAAGAAGGGAGAGGTTGCCAGGGTGATATGAGAAGGCAAGCCTGGATTTTTCAGAGGTATGGAGGCGGCTCAGGTCTGTGGCTTCTAGGAAGCCCTGCGCTCTCCTTGGGAAGCCCAGGAATAATTTCAGGGTTCCATAAACATGGAATTAAGGTCACACCAACAGCAAAGCCTGTGCTTTGAGTCTAGTAGTTGAAATCTCACGGGCTATCACCTCCCCATGAATATTCAGGCTTAATTTTCTTGGTTCTAGAGAGATTCAATGAAGCAACTGAACAGAGCAAGAGAAAAACAGTTTGATTAGGGTAGATAAATGTGAATCCCCAGGCCCAGGGCAGTCAGAACCGTTCACTCTTTGTGTTCACAAAGAAGAATCTGAGGGTCTTGGAGGTCAGTTCTGGGTCTACAGTCCCTCAAGGAAGAAGAGTTCAGCAGTGTGGGAGTGTGACCCGTTCTAGCTCCATGTCCACTGAGGGACCCTGTCAGGTAGCCCACCCCATTCCCCACTCTCAGACAAGTGGCGTCTGTCTCACAAGACCTCGTGTTGAGTCATAACCATTTATTTCACGCTTTATGTTTCCAACTGCCCACTCCCAAGTCCCAGTTAGTTCTTCGGAATTTCTATAGAGTTGAAGAAAAAGTTCAGATCGTTTAAAGGACTCTGTGATGACATGGGACAGAGGGAGGAGGGTGAGAGAAAGAAGGGGCAGAAAGGTTGGGCCTGGCTCTCACAAGGTAAGGAGTGTGCGGGCTTCCTGCTCTGGCTGTTCATCTGCAGAGGAGCGGTGGGTGTCAGTGAGGCTAAAGAAGCTTCGACTCCGTGTAACGGTCACCATGGGATGGAGACTGATGGCTATGGAAGCCTGGCTGCTGCTGGGTACCCAGATTGACTGACTTATGAAGCCATTATCTTAGTGTGACTGTCTGGAGTCATGATCTTCACGAAGTCATTAAGCAGAAATGAAACCGAAGGGTTGGGCTTAAGACTGTGCCTGGAAAAGCATAAGTCCTTGTCTACCATGGGGTGGGGGGTGCATCGAGGTGGCTCTCTGCAAACCTGGAAGAGCTGACACCTCGAGCTTAACCTTCTTGGCTTCTTGAACCATGAGAGAAGAAATTTCTGTTGCTGAAAGTGTGCAGTCTGGCGTGTTTTCTAATGACAGCTGAGCAGACCAATACCCTGGGTAACTAGCCAGAAGGACTGCCCAGGAATTTCACGGGAACAAGAGAGCAGTTAAACAGTTTGTCCAAGGCTGTCTCAACATGGATGTGTCTAAAAAACTTGTTACGTCTGTGGCCAACAGTAGTCAATGCGTCGCTCCAAAACTCAGTCCCCTCAACTGTGAGACAGAGATTGCACGCTATATATTATAGATAGTAGATAAAGACTGAGTTACTAGCTGTGAAGTGCCCGGGATGGTACGTAGGCTCTGCCCGACTGTACCATTGTGTTCGCTTTCATTATTACCGCCGTCTGGTGTGGAACCCTGGGCTCTGGTGCAACCTGACTATTGCCACCTTGTAATCAGAGCAGCTGCGAACACTCAAGCGCCTTTTACGAGATTGGGGCCACCTAAGATTCTCTTATGGAATGGAAGGACAGGGGGACTCACAAGGTTCATGCGGGTCATAGTCCTTCCTGGAGGATATGGAAGCAGATGACAATTGCTGGAGAGAGAGCATGTGTCTTTGGCGGTGTCTCTCCCTGTAAGTTGCCCATGCTCCTGCAAGTGATTTCAATCAGACTCATTGATTCTCCAAGCTGGACATGGATGGAGCTGTTTCTTTGTTCTGTGGTTGCTCTCTCTGTCTGGGCTTCTCAGGTAAAGCCATACAACACGGTCCTGTTGCTACAGTGTCCACTGACTTTCGCTGCTGGCTTGCCTATAGTCCCTCTCACTCGGTGAATCATGTTGTCACCTGTCCCTACTGCCCCCCCCTTTCTGTCTGCTGTTATAGCTCCCTGAGTCAGATAAGCTTTTGACTCAAGGAGTTAGCAATGGGATTTTTCACCTAGTATCTAAGAATTACAGCTGGAGGCCCACGCGTGGTCAGTCTCAGTCCTGTTCTATTGGACCTCATGTGGACAGAAGATGCTGGCCAGGGCAGAGGAGACAGGGACAGGGAGGGGAGTCGGGGACCACTGAGTGATGGGAAGATGAGGGAGCAGCCAGGTGTCTGATGGAGGGCGTGCAGTGTTTTATATCATCTCCCAATAATCACAGGATTACCTGGGCTTCTGGTTCTGTAGTCCTTAGCTTACCTATGCACACATCCATGAGGGGACCCTGTTTGCATGTATGATCTCAGTGACGTCTGCCTTTAGCCTGTGCCCTTAAATCAACTGTCTCCTCAAATCACACTGCTAGGGGCTGGTTTCTAATACTCTAGGCCTCAGATGGCTTTTTGTATCTTGGCTCTTATGTTCTCAAATTGGTTGTATTTATCCCTGTGTCTTTTCTGTCATTTTGTCCTCCAAGTGCATCCTTTGGAATTGAATTCAGATCTAGCTTGGCTGGGATTCAGTTTCAAGACCAGCTGATACCCTCACTTACACTTTTCTTCATCCCGGGGCCTGGCCCAATTCTTCCCCCACCAGTAGTGTGGCAACCAGCAGTTCAAGATTTCTGGAGGTTGGCTTGTAGTCCAGCAGTGTGAGGCGACTCTAGCGGCTGTCTTTCCTGTTGTCCTTGTGCTACTACCTGGGCGTCACCCTTCTGAACGTGCCCTGTCTTACCTGAGACTTGCCTCCACTCTCCAGCTTCCTCCTCCTTTCCCTGCCTTGTTTCATGCAAGGCTATTGATGCGTCTGCCCTCTTGAGGAAAAGTGATCAGGCTGGTTTAGGCCTTACTCTCCCTCGCGATCCTTAAGCAATGAACTTAGCAGCCCACATATGGCAGGTGCTGTGGGAAGGATGGGTCTCATGCCACACAGAGGAGCAAGGCTCATATATGGTGGTCTCATCATGGTTCTTCCACATTTTCACTTCTCCTGGGTACCCCTGACTCCTACCTACCCCACAACAAACCAGTGCCAAGGTGTGCACAGGGTCACATTGGACTTAGCAAATGAACTTACTCTCCCTTTAAAGCCCCTGTGGAGCAAGGCCCAGTTTGATTTCCAGGAACCCCACCTGACCTCTGTTCTTGTAGGCCCCTTGGAGAAAGTCTGGCCTTGTCTTTTCCTCCTTTTTTGTTCTTTTTCTTTGTTTTAGAAACAACAAGTGAAAGCAGGAGGCATCCCTCTGGACTCTCAGCCTGTTCTATTTTCTATTTTCCAGTCTTACTGTAGCCAAATAACTACAGGGTCTAGCTGCAAGTTTTAGGGCTTTTCTTCACCTAGAATCTAAGAATTACGGCTGAAGGGTAAGGCCCATGTGTGGCCAATCTTAGTCCTGTTCTATTGGACCTTGTGTGAACAGAAGATGCTGGTCAGGGAAAGAAGACGGGTACAGAGAGGGGACCCACTATTTCCAGCTTGGCCTTGCCCTTGGTGGTAATTTCTTAAGACTCTTGTTTGGGCTTCTCTGCCAATCACTAGAACACCCAGAAGATCTCAGTGCTCAGATTCTGCAACAGAACCCTTGGCAGTGATTCCCCCACTGAAGGTCAGTATGAAATGGATCCCAGAAGGGATTACTTCCTCAGGTTGGGTACAAATACTAGAAGATACATCCCTCCTGGAAACAGCTCTTTACTGGGTCAGTGATACTGTGTCGTGTGATATTATCATATGTAGACAGGACAATTATACAACAGGGGGTAGGTGAGACGTGCAAGCCAGTTGCACACTGATGTTGAGGATGAAGATGGCACAGAGGCTTTGGGCAGGAAGAAGACAGTTCTCTGAGGCTGTGCAAGGGAGCAGACAGCTCTACCCTTTGCCCAGGATGGTCTAAGTCTGCTGGAGTCTGAAGAGCAGGGCAGCTTTATGGAAAGTGACTGGAGACAATGCAGGCCTCTCCCAGCATCCTTTTCTGCCAGTGTATGTGAGAAGTTCAAGAAAGGCGAGAAGTAACGTCAAAGGCTCCTTGTGCGTGTTCACGCTCTTCCCATGCCTGGTCCAGCTTGCTGCTCACGTGGGAAAAAGCTCCAGTCATCTTAGGTCATGGTGGGGTGAGGTCAATGTGCATCTGTGGATAGGACAGCCAAGAGTAGGAGGCAAGAGCCACCCTGTTATCAGGGGTGGGTGGCCCCTGCAACAGCTTCTTCCTCCCTGGCCACCACAGGGAAGCCCCGTGAGAACATGGCGTGGCAGCCTAGGTTGAACAAGGGATGGCTTCACAGAGAGGCTTCATTTCTGCCTTGTCCTTCCACCTGCATCCCTGCGGTTTTCCTGGGAGCTGGACAGCAGGCAAGCAGAATGTTCTAGGACCTGCAGGCTCTCTCCCTGCTGATGAAACTCTGCTTGGGTTCTTTCCAGGTCATTCCTGAGGTGCAGAGGTAAGGCTGAAGAGAGGAATGTTCTGAATGTGTGAATAAAAACCCTCTGAATTTGTCAGAGGCCCCAGCACAGGGCCTGAGAATGCCAGTCAGCCAGAGTACGCCTGCCCTGTGTGGAGCAGGGCAACTCCCTGTGACTCTATTCCCATGGCTGTTGGGAGAGGCTCCCTGGAGTCTCATCTATAATGCCCCAAAGGTTTCCCTGGATGTTTTCAAGACCAGGAAGAAGCTTCTGGCTAGCGTGGGTGTTAAGTCACTGCAGAGACTGAGCTGGTTATCATCTGAGAGGTCTAAGACATTCTTCCCCCGGTGGCCACCTCCCCAGGAGGCTGTCACAAGGGGGGAGGTGTCTTCTTCCCTCTCCTTCTAACCAGCCATGGAAACCTAGCAGGCACCCTCCCCCACTGGCCAGCAGAGAAATGGGGTTGGGCAGTGAGCTGTTTCCCTATGGTACAGTCATTATCGGGGAGCTTAAGGTTATACAGTCAGTTCTAAGAGACACCCTCGTATCAGGACCAAAGAACAATGATTGTCTGTAGATAGCAGGCCCTTCTGGCTGCTTTCTCTGACCCCCTCCCCAACCTGCATTGCAGCATCAGGCCCAAAGACCTTCTTCAGTAGGGGCTCTGGTTCCCTGGAGGGCCTGGAGGCCCAGGTAATCCAGGGGGACCCTGGATGCCTGGTTCGCCCTTAGGCCCTGTGGCCCCCCGTTGGCCTGGTGAGCCTGTCTTTCCTGAAATCCCTGGTTTTCCCTGAGGCCCTGAGGGTCCTGGAGACCCTGGGGGCCCATCTGGCCCTGGGGGCCCCACATCTCCTTTGGGGCCTGGCTGCCCCCTTGGCCCTCCAGTGCCATAGCTACCCTTTGCGCCTTTGAATCCTTGAAAGCCTCGGGGGCCAGATGGCCCTCTTTCTCCCACAGGTCCTGGCTCTCCAGGCTGCCCCTGAGGACCCTGTGGTCCTGGGGGCCCCAGGCTGCCAGAATCCCCTTTAGGTCCTCTGCTACCAAGAGGTCCTTTTGTGCCCGCATCTCCTTTGAGTCCTCTTGGTCCTGGAGGGCCGGGGACACCTAGGGTTTGGATAGAAGAAGAGACATGTCACTCATGAGGCTTTCCATAAGCAGAGTGGGCACAGGGACAGCTGAGGTTCAGACAGAAGCTTGGCCCAGGGCTGCCACTGCTGGGCTCTTAGGTGATTGCTTTACTGTTGCTGGAGACAGAGTTGGACCAGCAGGTTCTAGGCATCGTGTGTCACTGGGCCTGGTGGATTGCTAACACTCCCAGTTCTGGCATCTAGGCTCTTCGGAAGCTTCACAGCCAGCCAGCACACACGCACGCATGCACGCACTTACATGTGCATAGGAGGGAGGTGGGGGCATAGTAATCCAAGATGCTCCCATCCTGCCCCAGGGCAGCCTGACCTTCTATGCCTCCTGTGGATTTTGACTGCTGTTTTCACTCCCTGCCCTACCTATCCTGTGACCTCTTGGGCCTCTAGGATCAGGGGTGTGGAATCGGGGACTCAGAGGAAAAGGTAAGGAAAGTAGTAAGACAGAAGCGTCCTACAGAAAGGGCAACCTCTCCACTCTGGCCACTCCCACCTCTCCTAGGAGCCCCCAAGGCTGCTGCTTCAAGTCTTTAATCTACACAGAGAATTTCAATGCAGCCAAAGACAGCACTGGATGTGTATCTCCTGGACTCCGATAAACCAACCTCAGAAAGACAAAAAGAGTCATTTATTACATCTTAGCGCTGGGCATAGAGCCTGGCATGCAGACAGGAAAGCTCAGGATTTGTGAGAAGAGGCCATGTCTAAATCTGAGGGCCCTTATTATGGGCCTGATGGCGGGAAAGAGACATAACATTCAGCATGGCGGCCATGCCAGGAGTTGAGTGGCTTCCCATCACCCTACCTGTCTGTGTAATTCTGAGCGTCACCACTTCTCAGATCTATATCAACCCTGAGGATACATGGCAGAGAGTAGCTGCCTCTCTGCCAGGGCATTTGGGGTGCCTTAAGGCCATGGATGACAGACTATGGCCTCACATGAGGACAGTTGTGGAGAGAAGAGTGCCAGCTCTTGTGGAGGCAAGGCTGGGTGCAGACCTGGTTTTCTTCTGTGGTCTCTGTGTGGATGAGGGGCCAGGGTGATGGAAACTGTGAGCCCCAGAGCCGGACTCAGCTCTCCGTGAGAGCTCAGCTGGCACCCCGGTCCCTTTGTAGTGCAGTTGTCAGGAGTTTGTGAGCTAGGTGGGATCTAGTCCATTTCCTTCAACTGAAATCTGGAGAGTGAAGTGAAAGCCCATTGCGAGGCTGGGGGTTGGTCCCGTTGGTAAAATGCTTGCTGTTTTGAGGTTCTGAGTTCAATTCCCAGAATTGGGAAAAAGGCTGGGTATGGTGGCCTGTGCCTAGCACTGAGGGCTGGGGGTGGGGGTGGGGAACAGGTGAATCCCTTGAGTTTGTTGACTAGCCTAATTGTCAAACTCCAGGCTAATGAGAGGCCCTGTTTCAAAAAAAAACCCCAAACAAACAAACAAACAAAACAAAACAAAAAACAAGGAAAATGTCTCCTAAGGAATAAAACCTGAGGTCCACATCTATACGCACAAATAGATTCACAAGGACGTGTATCTCCCGTCTCTCTCTCTCTCTCTCTCTCTCTCTCTCTCTCTCT
>LOJH01001639.1:25914-47336 GCA_001685095.1 Ellobius talpinus
AACTCACAGAGATCTGCCTGCCTCTGCCTCCTGAGTGCTGGGATTAAAGGCATAAGCAAGTTGTCTGCTGCCTTGGGAATGGGTCACAGCATGATTTCGGTGATCTGCTTTCCTATCCAGCACCCTCTACTACCATCTTCTATCTATGTACACACTATCGGAGATTTCCATAAAGCCATGTGCCCCGTATATAGGAGAAACCTTGAGTCCCTGGGGAACCCTGACCGCCCCTCCTCTTACCTCGCAGGATGGTGACATTTCGAAGGATTTCTCCATGCTGTGTGTCCACGGCCTTCATCTCTTCCATGATCATGGAGAGGTTTCGGACATTGAAGTCCAGCCGCGCACTGAGCAGACCGAAGCGCTCCCTGAGCAGGTCTGTGGTGCCCAGCATGAGGGAGACGGACTTATTTAGGTAGTAGAGTTCCTCGGCATGGGTGTGGAAGCCCAGTGTGCAGGAGAGCCGCACGTCGTCCAGGTACTTGAGCATGCTGTGCACGTGGTTGTCGGTAGCATTGATATTGGTGAAGATGGTGCCAATTTCGATCTCATGAGAAGCCATGCGTCCTTCCAGAGACTCGAATCTCTCCACTGTGCGGTTCTGGGCATATCGAGTGTGGTATTGGAGATCATGCATGTTCTCCTCATGGTCATCCAAAAAGGAGGAGATGTTGTCCAGCTGTAGCTGAAGGCCCATGACCTGCAACACCAGGTCATGCATGCTCTCAGAATTCTGGCTGATGCGCTGTGAAGACGCCCCCAGGGTGGCCTGAATGGTCTTAACCATTTCTCCAGTCTTGGCAGAAGTGCTGCGCAGACCTCCAAAGAGCCTGGTGTAGTTCTGCCAGTCCGTGACCATCTTCTGTAGGGTCAGGGTCTCCTCGTCTGTCTTCCGCTGGATCCCATGGATCCACTCAGTGGTCTGGCCCACTGTGAAGTTGATCTGGTGGACAGCAGCCCTGACATCATAGCACTCCTGGGTGAGGTCCTTCAGGGTCATGTCCATGCCTGCTGTGGTGGCCTGCCATCCCCTCACCTGTGCCAGGAAGAGTCCCAGGGACTGATTTACCTGGTGGATGGAGAAGGAACAACTGCCCGTCTCCTGGGAGATTTGGCTGCTTGTGGTGGAGAGCAGCTCATGGGCCTGGGAGGTCTGGTCCAGCTGGACCTCCTGGGCCAGCAGCATCTTCTGAAGCCCCTCCAGCTCCTCTTGGAGCTTCCTGATCTCCTGCCCCAGCTGCTCAGCCTCACGGCAAAAGGAGCAATTGTTCAGGGCTTTTGGGTCTTCAGGAGAAAAGGGGACAACATTTTCAGTTAAATGGGACAAAGGTGCTTCATGTGTATGTGTGTGTGTGTGTGCGTGCGTGCACATGTGTGTGTACATGTTTATATGCATGCAGGCATACATGTACATGTGTGGAAGTTGGAGGACCACCTTGGGTGATGTTCCTCATGTGCTGTCTATCTTGATTTTTAAGACAGATCTTTCGGCTGGCCTGGAGCTTGTCAATCAGGCAAGGCTGCCTGGCAAGCAAATGCCAAGGATCCACCTCTTTCTGTCACCGTAGCACTGGGATCACAACTGTGTGCTATCGTATCCACCTTTTCCACATGGATTCTTGGGATTAAGCTCAGGTCACAATGCTTGTGTGGGTGAATTGTCTCCCTATCCCCAAAAGTAGGTACAGGGAACTGGCAAGTGGTTTCCAGGCCCTGCTTCCTTTCCTGCTATGAAAACCCCTCTCAGAAACCCCTATGGAATTTCATCTTTACTCTGCAACCTGAAGGGCGGGATTTTGGACAGCTTTTTGCCCATAGTATCACTGCATTCTCAAGAACAGATCTTAGTGACTGTTCTGAGGTGACCAAGAACCTCCAAAATGCACTCTACTCAAAAATTCCTACACATAGTTTAATATCTACTGTCTTGGTTGATATCTCATACTGTATTTGTAGGTAAAGTGGCCCTGGTGAGTTTTTTCCTTGGGACTCCTGAGGAATAAAACAGAAAAGTAACTTGCCAAATAGAACTCTATTACCAGGTGTCGAGGCAGCACTTTCTATTTCTATAGGTGACCTTTGGACCCACGTCTGTTATGGCTCCTTCTGACTGGAGAACAGGATAGAGACCATTATGAACTGGGCTCTGGCTTATGGCAGTAAACTTGGAAGGGGCTCATATATCAGGAGGCTTTGCAAGGTCTTACAAATCATTTGAGATGCATGAGGGTATTTTGAGAATGGACCATGCTTGCTTTCCTTGTCTGCCTATGGTCCATGGCTAGATCAATAGCCCATATAGAGACTCTTCCCCAGTCCTTGTTGTATCTCAGAATCCCAGCCCTCCTTGGATGGACGGTGCTCATTTGGAAAGGGAAGCAGGGATCAGTGGCTGGTCTGAGAGAGTAGGCAGCACCTGCCCATCTTTCGGTAACACAGGATGAAGGGCCCTGTGTACTTCTGGACACTAGAATCTTACCCAGTCCTTGAAGATTTTCTTGCATCGACACAAGCTTCTTATTATAGATGGACTGGGCCAAGGAGATGTCTTCTGCAAGAGAATCCACCTTCCTGAAAACTGGGGAAACAGAAGAGACGCCGGGCTGGGTCATGGTCCAGAAATAGCCCTCACTGGTGAGATCATTTTTATCAGTCTGCCACTGACACCTTTTATGCTTCTCCCAGGAGAAAGGCTTCCACATGACCAAACCAAAGTGCTTCTTACTGCCCGAGTTCAGCACACATCCCAGTACAAGAGCATTGATTCACCTACCAGCCCAGGGTTTTAGAAACAAGACATCCTCATAAGACAGGATAGAAAAACTTCACAACCATATACTGATAAAATTATTCTTAGTTCCATCATCACTCAGAGAGCAGTCACTGCCATCAGTACCTTCAAGTGTCTATTTCTTCTAGTGATGTGTCCCTGAGTACCTCCTCAACAGTCACACAGATACATGCTTTAGAAAATAAAATGCAAAACTATGTGACTCTGACCATCTCGTCTGCTTTCTCCTATCTGATTCTTACAGATACGGCACCACGCGCATTTTTCTTCTTCCTGCCATCTTTCCATTCGGAGTTTGTGTTTCTCTTTTTAAAAAGCTTTAAAACGGTTTTTTTTTCTTTTTAAAAATTTTGAGTGTGGGTGTTCACTGTCAATGGCACCGTGGCACTGTGTTACACACAGATATTTCCGTACAAGAATATAGTGCTCATCCATCAGTGACCTTCCATCCCAGCTTTCTCCTTCCTCCCCCTGCTCTTGGTCCCATTTGTTCCCTGGTCACTTTTACCTCTCCTTTCATGTCATATGTACATATGAGACTTTGTATCTCTCCAAACAATCTAGGAACTACAAGTTAGAGGGAAAATAGGGTATTTGTCTTCATACATGTCCCAGCAAATGTCATCTTTTTCTTCATGATTGAAAAAAATCCCTCTGTAGCTGAGTGGTGATGGCATACACCTTTAATCCCAGCACTTGAGAGTAAATGAAAGGCAGAGGCCTCTCAAGTTCCAGGCCAGCCTGGTCTCCAGAGCGCATTCCAGGACAGCCAGGACTACATAGAGAAATCCTACCTTGGAAAACCGAGCCAAACAAACAACCCCAAAAACAACAAAAAAGGAAATATTCCATTGCGTACATAAACCTTTACCTTTTATTTATCTGTGGTTAGATACATAGGTCTTTTGGGAACATTTTTCTATACAGGTTCAAAAGTCAGTTTAAAATCATGACCTTTGGGGACCTCACCATGCTCTATTTAGGAGCACATCAGGGCTATAAAATATCCTCTCTCGCTGAGGACACTCCTTTCCTAAGCTTATAAACAAAATCTGCTGTGTAGATATGACCAATGATCCATCTAGAAATAACCCTTATCTATGGCAGTTGTGAGGACATGATTTTTTCCTCTGGGATAAATGTTTGTACTATAACCCTTTGATTTGTACAGATCCTTGGTACAAGCTTTCCTCTAGAGCAGCCTATGCTACCTTTCAGTTCAGCTCAACCCGGGCTCTACAGAACTTGCTGTGCCAAGAGGGATTAGAGCATGGCTCAGCAGAAGCAGGGTACCTAGGCTAGTCCAGCAGAAGCCTAGATGGCCCCAGTGGCTGTGAGAGGGGACTGGTTGGACCGATGACTGACACAGCTCCTCTGATGGCCATGTCAGGCCGAATGGAATTAGTATCACCCAAAGTGGCTTAGCTTCTAGGCTCAGATTGACATAAAGTCTGTTGGGTGATTTTGGGCAGATCAATGAACCTTTCCAGAATGAACAGAGTCATCTATGAAATAACAACATGGAGGCAGTGACTTCTAAAGTTCTTAGCGCCTCCAAACCTTTGTGCTTACAAGTGAGTTAGAATTTCTGGGCTTGCTCTAGTGAACATTGTATACCTCAGATCTGTCAAGAGATCGAATTAATTAGTAATAATGACAAGTTTGACAGCTCCTAGGGACATTCTCACACACTGTTGGGTTGGGGTAGTGCTTTACAGTTTGTGATAGTTATTTCATTTGAGCCTTCTCTCAATTAAGAGCCCATGTATAGATAAAGGGAAAGAAATAAAGAGACTCGATAATTGTTATTTTGACTCTAACGCTTCCTAACGTCTACTGGTCCATCAGCCAGGGGTTCATTCCCCGTATTTTCCCGATTCCCCACACATTTCTCATTTTGTAATTGTATATTAATTTGTTGAGTCATTGCTCTTATTTTTTCTGCCTTCTCATCTTGTTATGGTTTCTGTGTGAAATGTGCACTACAGGCTCATGGTTTTGAACACTTGGCCCCTGGCTGGGGGTGCTGTCTTGGAAGGCACCTTTCAGAGGTGGAGCCTCACTGGAGGTAGTGGGTCACTGGGAGTGGGCCTCGGGATTTTTATAGCTGGGCCCTACCTTCCTTCTGTTCTCTGCCTTCTGCCTGATAAGGTCATCTCCTCCTGCTGCGCTGCCTTACTCACCATGAGGAACTGCTCTCAAATGATAAGCCGAAATGAACCCTCCCTCCCTGAAGCGGCTTTGTGTCATAGCAAAAAGAAATGCAATTAATAAAGCCAGGGCTGGTTCTTGAATACCCTCACCCATGATCAGGACCAAGAGCCTTTCCAGGCGGATGTTCACTTTCAAGGTCAGTATCTTCAGTGAAGGTCACTCAGGCCTCCATTGCCTCTCACTATGCCCCTCCATTGCTTCTCCCTATTCCCAGTCTTATCACTAGCATCAAGCCGGTTGGAACAGATTTCAGTGTGATGTGATCAAACTGATTCTAGACAATTGACCTTAAACTCTTAGAATCTCAAAAGCAGAATCTGTCTGAACCTGGCCTGCCATAGCACCGCGGTCACACTGACTGCACTGTGTATGAGAAGCACCAGCACTCAGGTCTCCTGGCTCTCTTGCAGGACTCTGATTTTGCAAGTCTTAGTGAGAGCCATGAATTTATATTTTAATGAATACTGAGGGCAATCTTGATGCAGGTGGTACCCAATCTTATCTTAAACAGCACACACAGAGACCATAAATGGTCATAGAAGTCACTTGATCCAGTGGTCACAACCCAGGGCTATACAACAGATTCACCTGGAGAGCTAAAGTTATGGATTTACTCTATCACCCTGGGAATAGGAGGGGACAGCAATATTCTGAAAACTCTGACATGATTCCAACACAGACCTGTCCAATTCGTCTGGTTATTTTCTTCTACTCAAAGTCCTACATCAAACCCTTACCCAGAGGTTAGAAGCAAGTCTAATCCCTCTTAGTGTATTAGCCACAATAATGTCCAAGCCAGGAAGATGCTTGTCTGGGTTACAAGCCACAGAGGTGGAGCGCTTGTCTCCACAGGGGTAGTTTTTGTTGTAGAACCCTGATCAGCCACTCCCCTTCAGGGTCAAGGAACTCTGAACTCACCCAGAGAGGCCAGCACAGCCACAGCCACCAGAAGCAGAGCCAGGAAGAGGTACAGAATCCTCACCGACGTGTGCAAAGACAGGTTCTTCTGACACCGGCTGCAGCGGGGTCCTGGCGAGCCTGCAGAGGACAAGCAGATGGCAGTGGCTTGGGTCAGTGCCGAAGGCTGGACTAAAATACTCAGTTCTGTGCCCCTTTTCTCGCCTGCCTTGTCACTTTTCAAGCCAGGCTCCTAACGGGAGTCTTCCACTTTTATCTCTTATTTGCTCCTACTGAATTTCTAAAACTTTCTGGAATAGAGGAGACAAAAGCTACCCCATCCCCTCCTTACCAGTCCTTCTTTCTTGGTTGTATCTTCATTCAGCCTATGAAGTGAGAAGACGCCTTTCCCCCTACACTGGTCCTACCAATGATCCACAATCCTAGCAGCCTGCGCTCCCCCCCCTGCCCACTCCGCTGCCCAATGCAATGCTCTGTTGTGTGTTCAACACAACCCAATTTGCCCATGACTTTCCAAGTTACAGCACTGAAATTCTCCATGAAAAATCCTCAGTAGGGGCAAACCATGATGCTTTACAGAGAGTTTCAGTGTTAAGATTTAAAGTCCCACTCCTGGGGATTCCCTCAGTCCTAGGCATGCCAGAAGCTGGACACTAGTTTTCAAACTGGACAAAGGAGCTGTGGTTGTCTTGGAAACCAAACAGGGAGTTAAAGTTCACCAGTCGGGTTGCTGCACAGGAGGCAGGTGTTCCTGGGAACTCTGGGAGGTGACCAGTACCCACAGAGAATGTGGGATGGCCTGAAGGTGAGTTTACTTTAGCTGCAAATGATGACCCTGTCTGTGATGAAAACCCTAGCATCTGGTCTACATGGCACACTGGAAGAAATGAAGAATTCTGAGGGCAGGCCTGGGGCATCTCTTGGTAAGTACAATGTGCAGTCAAGGAAAAGACACAAGGTGTACTCTATGCCAAAAGCCACCGAATGCAGCACAATCTATACAAAGTGCCACTGACGGCCCTAGTCCAACCAGCGTGAGCAGCAAAGCAGAAGACAGACCTTGGGTACAGAGTGTCTGGCTAGGGGAGATGGTAGGGGTTCCTGGAAGGACTCAGGTCGAGCCCTACAGGCATATGACACTTAAGCCAAATGCTGATTTCTTCCACACTGCACAGTCCCAGGCCACACAGCTCTGCCCTTCACTCTCTAATGGACAGTCGGAAAATGAGCGCGAGAATTCTGAAGCCACGCATCTGGACACATTGCTCACCAGTCTAGAGACAAAGGCAGTGAATTCTCAGCTCACAGAGCAGACAGGGGGTCCTTGAGTATTTACCTTCTTGGGTGCATGGGAAGGATGGCATGTCCTCGTCCTCGCCAGCCAGGTCCTCTTCAGTAACACACAGTACATCCCTGTCACTGCCAGCCGATCTCACTGCAATGGAACCAGGTGGGTCAGACTCTACCTTGACCCCAAGACACTCCCTTCCCTCTCCAGCTCACATCCCATGGCCACCCAGTCCCTAGGTCCAGTTCACCTGAGCCCCAGGTGACCTGATGTAAGCTGAGAAACAGGGCAAAGGTAAGACGTAGACGGTCAAGTTACTGAGGCCCCCCCATTTGGTAGAGATGAGCTCATTCCCCACAGTTATAGAAAACACACAGCCCACCCCCCCACCGAGTCTGCACCTTGCTCAGACCCCTGCGGGTGGAACAAAGATTTATAAGAATGTATAGATTGGTTCAGCATATGGAAGAGAAGCAGAAATTCCCTGCTGCAGGCACAGTCTGAATCTGGCCCTGCATGGACTCCAAGACTGTGTCCAGCTGAGCTAGAAAGAAGGAGGCAGGAATCAATGCATTCTGCTTCCTGTATGTACTTCACTGGAGACCCACCAAGGTGTCAAATGGAGCATGGAGGAGAAAGGGGCAAGGGCCAGGCGATTCCCAAATAAGACCTAAATGGTGTGTCTCACTATTGAGAAAACTGTTCTCCTTCCCTTCCCCTCTCCTCCCCTCCCATATCCTCCTCCCAGGAAAACAGGGATGAGGGAGGGGCTTTAATAAAGAGGTGGAGCAAGTCGTGGGACCGACTTGGACTTTGCCCTGGGAAATGGGGATAAAAGCCAAGGAGGAAACCAAAATTACTTAGAAGAGACACCTTTGACCTCCCGCTTTTAAATAGCCTTATTTATTGAAATATTTAAATGTAGATTATTTTATTCATTTTGTCTGCAGGTGTGTATGTGTGTGCACAGACATGCTGTAACTAGCACGTCTATTGGTTTGTTTCAATGAAGAGTTAGAGTTCACTAAAATGAGATTTTAACATAGGGTTAGATCTGGCCATCAATAGAGAGACGCTCGGGAAGAACAGAACGTACCCAAGTGTGACTGTGGGCTTCCCCAGAGAAAGTTCTGCTTACATGTCTTAGCAATAGCCACATATGCCATGAAAAATATTTTATTTGTAATTGTGTGTATAGGAGTGTGCCTGTGTGGGTGGGGTATGTGCATGTAAGTGTCATGCCTGCAGAGGCCAGAAGGAGGCAGAGGAATTCCCCTGGAGCTCGAGTTATAGCCGGTTGTGAGCCACCTGACATGACAAGAGTGTTGGGAATTAACTCCAATCTTCCAGAAGAGCAGCAAATGTGCTTCACTGCTGAGCCATCTCTGCAGCCCCAAAGCCATATATACCATTTCTATGGCTTCTGAAGCTACAGCTCAAATGATTGAGAAAAAAGTTTCTCCCCTTTTTATACATAAAAGGGCTTTATACAATGCTTTCAAGTGAATTTACCGGATCGGACTATAAAGATATTTTAATGATAAGGTAACTAACAAGTTTCCACCAGTGAAGGATATAAAAATTGTATTTCTAACTGCATAGCATGTACTAATCTGCTGGCACCCCCCATGAGTCTCATGATAAAAGCCAATGTATTTACAAGTTTAACTCCAATTGTCTCCATAGTTTATCTTGTACACTGAAAAATTATGGATGAAAGGCTTGTGGTGGAGGGACATTGTAGGAAACTGTACCTCAGGGGTAGAGCCAGTGCTTACAATATATGAGACCCTGGTTCAACCCCTAGCTGGAGCTCCTAGTTTAAATGCCACCCCCCATTTCCCTTTTCCTCATCCTCCTCCTCTTGTTTCTCTTCCAAGAATTCATCTTCTTTGGGGCTTGTTTTGCTTAATCCTTAGAGACTTCTGTTTCCTTTCAACTTCCAGCTATGCATCTGCTAACACATTTGCCGGTCACCTCTTACCTAAAGCGAAAACTCCGAAGTATGCCGGAAGCAACCACGCCTAGTTTGTTTTCCTCATGTTTCATTTTTGAAATGTGGCGAAGTGTTGGGTCTGGCCTCAAGGCAATCATCAGGACAGTCCTATAAATTTTACAGCCTAAAGTATCAGTTTTATGGTCAAAGAGACTGAGAGCCAAAGACATTAGGAATGTTACTAACGGCACACACAATACTAGTGGAGAAGCCAAGATCTGGACTCAGAAATCTTCCCTTTCTGGCTGACATACTATAACCGGAGTGAGGAACTAAAGTTCTTCAGAGTTCTGAGTATTGCTCCTGCATCTACAAAATCGAAGGGTAGAAAGGAGAAAGGACAGGCACTTTACTGGGCAGGCAGACCTCTGAGGGATGTGCCAATGACCAATAACCAACCCTCTTGGGTTTTGGAAACCTTTGGCCCCTGTGACCTCTGTAATCAACTGGAAAACTGAGATGCAGAGTAGATTTGTAACTTAAGGTTCATTGTCAATTTATCAGAATCTGTAATCACCTGGGGATGGGCCTCCAGGGCATGTCTAGAGTGTGATTATCTTGATTAAAATTCCTGAGAACCTGTCTATGGCAGCGGCACTGTTCCCTAGCTGGGATCCTGGAATATACTGTGGCGAAGGGGAGATGAGTAACAATCAGTCATTACTCCCTGCTTCCTGAGAGTGGATGGGAGTGGCCGGCTGATTCAGGCTCACATTGACTTCTTCCCTGTCCTGGGCTGCACCTCTGACTGTGAGCCCAAAGAAACACTTCCTCCCTTAAGTTGCTTTCGTCACACTATCTTGTCACAGCATCAGGAAAAGAAACCAAGACAGTGGGCAACAGCACTTGAGAAGCAGAGGCAACCTTGAGCGGGCTCACCCGGAAAGGAACCAAGCAGGGTCCCATCACTGCCACAAGCCCCCTCTGCTGAGCCCCCAGGTCTGTCACAGTTCAGCTGATACTGGAGTAAGTCCCTTGCTACATGTACTCCAGGGCTGTGTATCCCCCTCTCTGTGGAGCTCAGTGGCCAGCTCTCATGCCCAGGGCTTGTGTTCTAAGGGCCAGCAGGCTGGTTCAGAGGAGCGTGCATCAACTTTGGCTTTGAAACCCCACAACTGTTTTTCATGATGCTTCCTGCTAGTGGTTCCACAGCTCTATCTGAAGACATCCGCGGCTCTCCGGATCCAGGACTCAAGAGTCCCACCTCCAGAGGAATTCTGAGTTGAGGGAGGCTGAAGGTGGAAAAAAACACCCCTACTCCACTGCCCTATTTGATCCCTACAAGTAGACTGAGAAGGATATGGTATAAGAAATTAGAGAAATTCATCTCTGGATTTGATAGATGGATGAGAAAGTGTGTGTGTGTGTGTGTGTGTGTGTGTGTGTGTGTGTGTGTCTGCTGGTAAGCACTTTAAAGAAGAACGGTAGAGTGGGAGAGGGGGAGAGGGAAATAGAGACAAGAAGTATAGTGTATGGGGTGCAATGCATCCTTTTACATGCACCCCGGGAAACCAGTTTTTTCAGCCTTGCTTTGCGGCTCGGACCGTGATCCCTCCATCAACCCACCAACAGTTTACAAGGATTGCTTTGCCCAGGCTTTCGGGGTAATGATCTCTTTCCCAAAAGCTTCGGGCTAGGTGGACTAGAATTCTTGGGGCCATTCTGTTCCCTCAGCAGCTAGCTAGGGCGGCTCAGTCCAGGAGCGCTTTAGAATGCTGCACTCTGGGGGCTGTCCAGATCTTCCCATCGAGTCCCTCGGACAGATTCCCCTTCCTTCCTGTCCATGCCCCTCATTTCTCCCCTACTCCTTAGTGGTGCTTCTTGGCCCGTGCTCATAACAGGGCCTCCTCCCTGTTCTGGCTCCAGAGGCAATTTCATCACTCCACTGTTTATAGCCTTTGCAAGGAATCTGGGATGATTTAAATGAAGCCTGGCTGACACCAGCCTTCAGCAAACACCCCTCCCAGAACAGCTCTGTCACACCCTTGCTCCCCTAGTGAGAGCCCCTTAATCTGCCTGCCATTAGTCAATGGACATTCATAAGGACCACCGCTTTCCTGGCCCACAGAGGGGAAGTGACAGCTCTCCCTAGACCAGTGGTTCCTGAGTGCTGGCTCTCTTCCTGGTGGTGACATCTCAGCTCCATAATTCAAAGCCCTCCCCAGCCCCCAAAGAGGGTTTCTGCTCTTCCCCTCCCCTGACTTCCTGCTGTCCAGCGTAGAATCCTGCCCTTGGGAACTCTGATTGGCCTATATCTGGAACCTTTCGGCAGCTTGCCACTTCAGCCTCTATGACTTTAATGAGAACATAATCCAAAGCACTTGTGGGGCTCCCGCAAGCCAAGCCTTGTGTAAGTACAAACTCGGAGTATTTATGTCTCATTGAGCTTTCTCTCGTTGGAGACCGGATGAACATACAGACGTGAGAGCGAGGAAATCCCGGAGGAAGAGAAGATTGTTGAGGAGATGAATGGAAACGAGGTGGGAACCAGGACACGCCCCTGGGACCAGGCCAAATGTGGTCCCCTGAGACAGGAGAACAGTTTTCCTTCATCTCCCCATTTTATCATTCCAGCCTTCTGGGCTGAACGGCTTTGTTGGATACATTAGCTCTCAGAAGGGAACGTACACAGAATCCCTGCTGTCCCATTACAAAGACCCAAGGACAGTAACGGCTCCCCCGTGTCTGGGAATCTGGGGTCAGACCCCAACACACATGCTGCATCTATATAGGATGGCACGTGAGAGCTGGAGTAGGACCCCTCCACCCAGGCCTGCCATCTGGTTACTCATCAGTCCCCCCAGCACTGTGTCACCTCCTCCAGGTCAGTCCAGGGCTGGTGCTGCAAGGGGGCATCAGTCAAGGTAGCGTGCTGACTCTTGCCAAAGGCCTGAATGTTCTCTGCTGGTGCAATCAAGAGTTTGTTTTAATTCAAAAACAAATGAAGATTAACCATTAGAAATATGTTTTCAATCTGTTTTATTCTTGGTATTCTCTACGGCCAAGGGAGTGTTGACGCGTGGGGTTTTGCAAGAGCTTAACACGGCAGAGACAAAATGATCACTTGGGGGCTTCAGGTTTGAACTGCCGAGAAATGGACAGTGGGGAGGAGGGGGCCGGGGGAGGCAGCAGAGTTTAGGCGGGCTTTCCCTCCCTTCCACAGAGCTAGCCAGAGACTGGATGAAACATTCTTTTCCTAGAACAAGAAGGATTCCTCTTTAGGTGGAGTGGTTGGGAAGGGTGAGGGCGTGAACATATGTGACATTTAGGACTTTGGATTTGCCCAAAGTTATGGTGACCTCTCTGTAAAATGTGAGGGTTGCTGGGTGTCTGAAACAGCAAGGAGATCCTTGTTCTGATATGACGGAGCAGGCTACCTTTCAAGGAAGGAGTACCTCCATTGCAGGTACATGCGTGCTTTCTCTTTTCCTTTTTGCAGCTCTCGGCGCGTCAGGAACGGGATAGGCTTGGACAAGGACACTGGATCAGACAAGGCATGCCTAGACCTAAAAACTTCCTTGAAGCCTCTCTGAGGGACACCTAGATCAGCATAGTGCCCTGGGAATCACGAAGGAGCAAATATCTAAGGCTCAGTCACTTCCTCCTTGTCCCAAGGCCACAAGGGTTCTGAGCTGTGACAATGACAGAGTGCTTTTCCCTAGAGAAGACATGGCCGGGTGCTGCTCTTCATGTAGTCCACGTCGCCGGCAATGTGCTTGGAAAAAAAGGAAAACATCAAAGTGCCTTTAAAGGCCAGTGTTGCAAGCCAGCTTCATAAGGTAACAGCAAACACTGCAGGTTTGAAAGGGCTTCTGTTTCACCGCTACCTGGGGGCATAATCTCCAACTTAAATGCCAGAAGGAAGGCCAGAAAGGAGGAATTCCTTGCTTTTAAGCTTTTGCTTGCCAGAGTCAGGAAGAACATTGGATTGATGCGTGCATGTCTTGGCACCTGGTTTCGGTAGCTGCTGACTTTCTTGGGGTCAAACCTGGTTCAACCTTTCCTGCTATGGGTAGAAAACAGCCTGGATGCACTTAACCATCTGCTAACTCGGCCACTGTCCCTGACACCAGCTTTCTTCTGGTTGACCAAGAAATGTGTGACTGATTCATCCTTCAGGTTTTTTTTTTCTTTTTCTGGGACCGAATTCTCCTGCACAAGTCAGAAGGGGGAAATTCGAGGAACCGAATAAAAGGTCTTTCTTTGGGCACTCCAAGGGACATATTTTGATGATTATCTTCAGCTGAGTTCAGAGTGGATTTTCCAAACAGCCAATTGGGACAGGAAAAATAGAGATGTGGGAAACCTTCTCAGGAGCCAATGCTATATTTAAAGTTTCAGGACGGCTATAGTTTAAGGTTGGGGAACGCTATAATTAAGGTCCCAGGGTTGTTTTAATCAGAAACCGCCTGCTATTGCCCCTCTCCATGGCTTTGTGGGTTCTTCTGAAGCCTGGTGGGAATCTTCTGCCCCTCTCAGCTCTGGGGGAGCCAGGCCTCCTGTCCAGATCCGCATGCTCAGCTCAGTGAGTAGCACTGACAGCCTCCATGTCCCGCAGTGTCTTCATTCCCAACTCCTTTCCACTTCAGTCTCCGCCCTTATTTTGTTGCCAGCATCTATGTCCCTTTATCCCTGCCACCACCTCCTTCTGGACCTTCCCTCTGTGGCCTCTCGCTGTGTGCTTGGTGACTGCAGAAATTTGTGAGTTCATTCTTGATTTAGCCTAAGCCTTCCTTTCTCTAAACAATATACTATTCCTTTCCATTGTTACCCCGCTGGGGGCATTTTGGGTCACATGCTTTTCATTGAAATCCTGACCCTAACCTAGCCTAAGCCAGCTCTAACCCTCTGATAACCCAAGGTCCACCCCACTTCTAAGCAGTTCCTCAATGGATGGTATCACAGACAGCAGCCATCCCCATTACCCCCACACTGGAATCGTAAGTAGAAACAACAGCCCCTCCTCCACTCCCCGGAGCCCCAAGAATCCAGTGGGATGGGAGAGATGGGAGCTAGCAGCCCACTTGATTCTTGTTGCCTGTTCGCTCTGTCAAATGCCACCATTTCTCACTTCTCAAGTTCCCAGCTACTACGGATGTCCTGAATGCAGCAAGAAGGTGGGGATAGTGTGAGGTGCACGCCGATGTAGATTAAGGGCAGCAGTCACTTTGGGTCGTGTTTTCCTAGCCCAACCCCAATCACAGCTGTCATCTATTACCACGTCCCCACCCCCATCACCCTCAGGACCAATTTTCAACTTCCAAGAAGTCCTTTTTACAAAGTGTGTCCACAGAGCACGGTTCCAAAACATCCTGGGGGGGGGAGAAGCTAAGTCTTGAGGAAAAAAAGGACATGTTTAATTCTGTGTTTCTCAGACGGACTTGACCTCAGAACTTCCTGTCAATCTGGAAAAACACTCATTGATTGATCCTGTGGAATGAGGATTCAGAGGTGCGCCATGTTGGAGAACGCTGTTCTGGAGAATACCAGTGCTGGGTTGGATTATTTCCATCCCCTTCCTGCCCTGCCTGTGAATGGAGAGAGCAATACTGAGGTTGGAGCTCCTTAGTTGAAATCTGTGATTCTCAAGCTCCATGCGTAGGCTGCAGGTTACCCTGCTCGCTCTCTGGAACACGGTTGCCACTCCTCCTGCACCAATGGGCTTCAGCTTCTCTCCTTGTACCCTGGGTCCATGCCTTCCTGATCTCTACCATGCTAAGCCAGTGCACCTGCTCTTCACCTTCCTGAATCCTACCAATAGGCTTTTGCAGGGTCAGAGAGTTGGAAACTCTCTCCTGGGCAGGTAGGCAGTGCTCAGACTCTTTTCTCTGAACTGTGGAAGACTTCCCCACTCCAGACAGCAGAAGTTCTGAAAAGACCAGCGACACTGAGTTCTAACTTCTTTGTCTTTCGCTGGCTCCCTCAATACACCTGCATCTCCCTCAAGCACAAGTGAACAGGTCTGGGAGGGGACCCATGTGTATTTAGAAGAGATCAGTGTCGGTTAACCCTATGAAGTGAGTTTTCTGCTCGGACTCAGTGTCCTTTCTAGGAACTTTCTTAAGAGGATAGCCAGCAAGTGTGCCTATAGAGTTCATCGTTGCATGCTATAATAAACGTGAATGGAAGTTTGGATAGCATCAACGCCTGTAAATAAGAGGTTGATTGAACTATTGTAGAATTATACTATGGAACATTACAAACTATAACAAATTGTAGATTTATGCTCATTACCTGGGGAAAACGTATGCATTCTTTAAACAAATTCTTTAAAAACTATTTTAATGCTAGAGATTGAACCCAGGACTTTGCATATACCAAGCACAAGTTCTATCCTGAGCCTGCACCCCCATTACCTTTTGTTAATTTAGAAAACTACACACAGGGCTGGTGAGGTGGCTCAGTGGGTAAAAGTAGTCACAGCCAAACCTGATGACCTGAGTTCAATCTTTGGAACCCGTGTGATGGAAAGAGAGAGCTAACTGCCAGAGGTTGTCCTCTGCCTTCTGTCTGTGAGTTTGTGAGTTATGGGGTATATACCATAGCACACATTGCCAACCCCACCAAAAATGTTTTTTAAATGTAAAAATAACTAAACTATGTAAGACAGAGTAATATATATAGTATCTTATTACCTTTGTGGAGGGAAAGGTCATGCATATAAAGCACATATAAAGTTTTATTGAAATATGCCCATCTGTGATTTGTCATCTGTCAGCTGTGGGGTGTGGGATTTCATAAGGGCTGGATTTCTCTCCCTTCCAGAAGTTTCTGAATTTATGAAACAACAATCTAGGAAAGCAAATGTCCAAGTCTTACGGACGCTTCTCCTCACCTTTGACGGGGCCTCCTGCTCTTCCTCCATCACTTGTTTCTGCTCTTTCCCCTTTTCTTCTGTCCCTTCGCCTTCCATTGAGTGCTGGCCACCTCTTCAGTCTCAGCTTCGTTTCTCACCCCAAGAGCCTCGTTCCTTTCTGCTGAAGCTCTCATATAGAAGTCCCGATACCTTTGCCTACTCTTCCTCATCAGCCCAGCTTCCTCCCAGCCTGCTAACTCTCCCTCAACTCTGATCCCTTCCTCCCTCCCTCCCTCCCTCTCACTTTCCATGTCTTGTCCTTCACCTGTGTCCGAAAACCTCTGGGCTCCATGGCGAGCTTGCTACCTTCCTCTCGTTCCTCTAAAAGTAGAGGTTTCCTAGCACAGGATAAAGTTGTCAGTGAGCCTAGTGAAAGGTGTCAAATGTGCCTTTTTCTGACAAGCCCTTCGGGTTCTCCGAGGACAACAGGCGACACCAGGGCACAAGGCTGCCCTGGCCCACAGCCTTCAGCTTCTCTTAGCAAGCCCTCAACCCTAGGCAAATCTGTCTATCTGCCAGCGTGCTTCCTGAAGTACCCAAGACTCAACACACACTGGCACCAGTTCTAGCCTCTCAAAGTTGCCCCACCCTTGACTCCTAACTGGAGCCCTTTCTGAACATTTATTCACTTGCCCTTTGGGACTCCTGTGGAGTCCGCTGTCCATGCTACCCCTTTGTTCTTCTGCACCGCTTGTCCTGAGCATCCAGGGCTGCCCTCTGATGTACATGCCTCGTGTCTGCTGCACAGTTAGCAAAGCTGCTTCCCTTTCAGCTTCCGTGCCTCATCCCCTGACGCAAGTCTCCCATATATATTCACTGTCTGGAAGGGGTACGGTGACACCCCAGAATAAGCAGCTGTCCCACGTGGGTTCATATGGGAGTGAAGGTACTTTCCTTGAACTCTGAAGAAAGGTCTGTGGCCTCTAATAAAGATGTTGACATCCCTGGAAACACAGGCCAGGACTTGGGGAACTATGTATGGGACAATCATTCTATGTCCAATTGGGAAAATGCCTAGTGAGACCCCAGGAGTTCATATCCAAGGCTATGCAACATCCAAAAAGAAGAATAGAAGCCAGAAACGTACACACTCTCTCCTTGACACCTCTTTTGTAACAATGGCCACTTTCAGCCTTTCATAATTACAGGGTACAAACCTTGTGTCCTAGCAAAGGGAAAACTGCTTGAGAGAAAGGGCGGTATCTAAGCCCTTCCTTGTAGCTTTCTTGGATCCTAGTCTCAAGACTAAAAGGATCCCGGCATCTAACATCTGATTAATACATATTTACTAAATAGAAGCATGCATTTTTATCACCTGAGCTCAGTTCTGAGAATAGCATGGTATGATTCTTGATTTAAAAGAGCTCAGCCCAGTGTGTGTGTAGGGTTAACACATTATAAAATAAACAGGTATTGTGAGCTCTCTCGTGTGCCAGAGAATGGGCAGACAGACTGCTTATGAATCCTCATTCTGATACCTCTCTGTGGCATCATCCATCCTTGATGAGGGGACTGGGCCTAGGGTGTGCTGTGATAAAGCTGGTCTGTGAAAGACTGGGCTGACCTCAACATACAACACACACATACACACACACATACAGAGAGAGAGACAGAGAGAGAGAGAGAGAGAGAGAGAGAGAAGCAAGAGAAGCATAGCATAATTGAATGCAGGTGGAGTGTATGCGAGAGTTCAATGCCCATCATACCACCCTGGATGCCGTCTAACACCCAGACCAGCTGTGTATCCATGGAAACTGCCAAGCTGTCCACCAGCGCCTGTCACAAAGCAGCATGCTTTTCCCTCTATCACAAATTCGCTCTGAGATATGAGTCTTTTGGTTTTAAAGTTACCCCAGATGGATAGCAGGGTAACAGCTTTCTCATGAGAACCTTTGATGTTTTGGAATTGACCTCTATCATCCAAATCCCTGCGACCTATGTGGCTCCTGGACCAGTTGGCAGCTCTTTTCACCTTAGTGCCATTAGCTCCTTGGTTTAGATGCTAGTCTCCTTTCTGAGGATGGAGGGTATGGCCTGCTGCCTCCTGAGTAAGCCGAGGGGTGGCCTTGTCCACAGTGTGGAGAATTTCTTAGCCTTTTGGCCAAAGTCAAATGTCAGTTGCGGAGCTTTCTTTTTGTCTTACTAGTTTATTTTTTATTTTATACATGTAGGCAAAGTAGCCCACATGGAGCTCTGTGAACCATGTGTGTACATGGCCCATGCAGAGGCCAGAAGAGGGCATCGAATCCCCTGCACCAGGAATGACAGGCAGCTGTGAGCCACCATGTGGGTGCTGGGAACCAGACCCGGGTACTCTGGAAGAGCAGCTGGCATTCTTAACTGCTGAATCTTCTCTCTAGCCCCACGGGGCTGGATTTTTACCGCCTTCTTTCCTCCCTGCCTGCCTTTACTCTTTGTTTCAGGGTCCTCTCTAAGTTTTGGGGAATGGCTTGCTCCTCTAGAGCTCAGGAGTGGTGGAGCTCGGCTCTGCGCTTCCCAGGCAGGCTGGCAGCTGAGCCACACATCCCTAGGGACAGAGACACACAGCAAACATGTTTCCCACCGCCCTCCACCACTTCACTTCTGTTTGTCGAGAGGTCCTGGGACCCAGAGTTCCCTGGCCTCAAGAACACTCAGGAGGAGAAAGGGGCCCAGAGACGGCAAAGGCAGAACCAGGACTCGAGGAGCACATCTGAGCTGCAAACTGCGCATCTTTGATGCTTGAGCTTCTGCCTTTACAGCCAACCTGGCTGCTTCTGGGAGGCTCTGGGAGGGCTTTTTGTCAAGCCGCTGTCACAGGTGGCTGTGGGAAACTCTGAGATGGGCTTGTTACCAAGAGGCTGTGGCAGCTGTTTGCTCCTAGGGTTATGTGTGAGAGAGGCCAGGTGCCAGCTTTCATAAAAAGACATGGCTACCTGGGAGGCCTGGCCAGCCACCATCAGGCAGGAGCCCCTCCCCCACCCACCATCAGCAGAAACATCCGGGCTTCCAGAGCAGGGCCCTGACACTGGAGTGCTCAATGGGTCTGTTTTCTGGTTTAAATACTATCCCCACCAATGCTCCCTCCCTCCCTCCCTCACAAAACATCACATCACTGTGTTTGCCTTGAGCAGAGGACATTATGGTCCTTTGCCAGCCGATGTAACTGAAAGATTGGTGGGGCCTTGGAGGAGCCAGAAAAGTCAGCCTCCCTTGGGGAAGGGCCTCTTTGCAAAGTCCCCCTCACCCCCTCCGAAGGGCACCACGCTTTTCACTGCAGTGGAAAAGGCCAAACATTTGCTGTTTCCATCAACCCTGCCCGTTCCATCATAGGTAGAGGTGATGGCTCTTCCTGGCTGCTGGGCGAGAGGCATGCTGGGAGTCAGTCATTTCCTCCCCTGGCAGCTCTGTACCCCATTGAGACTCTGGAGTATCACAGGAAATCCCTGGAGGTTTCTAAAGAGCTACCCTGAAACTTGTGGAAGGGAGTATCTTGGAATCTGGGGAGACACCAGAACTGGAGCAGGAGTGAGCAATTGTCTCCAGTCCTTCCTGGGGACCTCCTAAGAAATATTCATCCACACTCACTCTTTTGTTCCCAGCACAGGTTTTGAGCCCTATTGTTGCCTTTTTATATTTTGACTGCAGTTGGGGGGACGGCATGTCAAAAGCACTCTGAGAAGTACAGCATCAGAGCACCATCGGCAAGGTCCAGGGCAGCCTGTGGCCTGTAGTCTATAGCGAGATGTATTCTCAGAACTTTCAGAAAATGCCCTGCCCCAGGATGAGGATTGGGAGTAGAGAGCGCCAAGGAGGCAGCAGCTAGAAACAGGGACCCATGGCAAGGCTCTTCTTGGTCTGCCAAAGGGACTCCTCAGGGCTTGGTTTACCCAGGTCAGTCTAAGACCCCATGAGGCCATCAGAGAGCATTGACAGAAGGTGCCACGGTGGGGGGGATTATGGAAGCAGAAAGGACTGACCTCTGGGCTGGAGGTCAGAGTCCTGGGCTCTAGACCCTTCGGCTAGCAATGAGTTGTACACTGCTCTTCCACACTAGCTACGAAATTCCTGGGGCGCAGCACAAAATGAAAGTGGGGGAGGGGGATAAGCCCACTTAAAAATATTATGAATTTCCAGATACCATCAGGGGCACCTTAAACAAAGTGTGGGCTCCATGGGGGTGCTGAACATGCCGCACATCCAGACTCAACCCTACTCTCTGAGCCTCTGTTTCCTCTGCTCTACACTGCAGAGGTTGAACGAGTCAGAGTTGTCTTCACTTGAAGACCCAACCCTTGAATACCAAAGGGACCAACCGCAGCAGCTCCAGTTGAAGCAGGCTTGGCAGAGGGGGCTGACCTCCTGGCACCACGGGGAACTTTTCAGCCTCACCTGAGAGTGTCGTTTTAGAGCCCTGAACACCATCCCCAAGGTCTTAGGAAAGGAAAAGTGGTGAAGTTCTCACTGTCGGAACACAAGCATCCCCTGGACTGCTAGAGGAAGGTTACCAGCAGGTGCAAGAAAGAGCACCCCAAACCTCAGGACTCCTCCAAAGCTTTCTCCCCCATTCCCCGTCTCCCAGGGCCAGGAAGGGAGCTCTCCAGGACCCACGAGCAGCAGCTTGGAGTCAAGAAGGGCTCCTTCTTCCATTCCAACTCTGTATGGCCCTCAGGGCTTGCTCATGGTCCCCAGGTCAGAGGTCATGGAGGGTCAGACAGGGTTCAGATGTCAGGGAAGGACTCAGTTGGGACTCTAACTGGCATGATTGTCTTAAGGGGAAGGGGCCAACGTTAGTGGAAGAGTGCAGCTTAAGCCTTGGTGGGGCCTTCAGGAGCCCCTGGGATGGGACCTCAGCTGTGGTCTACACCAAGCATCTTTCTGTGCTCCCTGGGAACCAGATCAGAATCTTCTCTGTAGTTTAAATTTGTTTCGAGGCAATGGCGGTGAGGCCAGCACTGCTAGTGCCATGTGTATTCATTCTTACTCTCTTCTCTTCTCCTGAACTTAGGACTGACTCTTCCTGTCCTGTCCCGTCCTGTCCTGCCCTCCTCCCAAAAAAGCAGCCCCCCCCGCATCTGAAATATTTTCCCCAGCTCTGGGGACTCTCAGCCCTCCTGCAGCTCAGGCGTCAGGGTGCCCCTTGCCCGCGGCTGGGGAGAAGGATGGTTGATCCAGGGAGTCTGCTTACCTTTCATGGTCCTTTCTGCACGGGCCTCTGCAGGGCCCGGTGGTGCTGGAGTCGCCTTAGATGGAGCGGGAAGCCGGGGTCTTCCCCAGGCGACGACCGCCGCCCCTAGGTGCGGCCAGAGGGACTGGGACTCGCGTGGGGACACATGCGGCGCTGTGTAGCTTCACAGGTGGTGTGGCCGGAGGAGGATCC
>LOJH01001640.1:0-15719 GCA_001685095.1 Ellobius talpinus
GGGGAGCAGAGAAAAATGTAGAGCTCAATAAAAATCAATAAAATTTAAAAAAATTATTCAGCAGTGTCTTCCAGAGGTGCAGGACCAAGATAATGAGAATTACCACATTCCAATGAACGGTTTTATTGTGAGATCTTTTGAATTAAAAAAAAAAAAGAATGACCATTATAGTTCTGTAGCCTCCTTTCTCTCTAGGTTCAGGTGTGCTTTCACTTCCTCTTCTTTCCCTACTGGGAGTTTGTAAGCAACACCCCGTACATTGCTCCCAGGATCTTCAACAAGAGTCACGATTCTTTCAGGCTTGTCAGGGACCCCATAGTGATCAGTGCTGCCTTGCTTGAAGTGCTGGTTGTAGTTTGTACAGGTAGGGGGAAGTCTACCTTCCAGATGAGAGATCCATGACCAAACATCCACATCTTTCCGGACCTCAGCGTCAGAACCGGACTGCTGCCAACATGAGTAACCAGCTGCTTGGGAACCCAGGCTTCTTTTCTCAGACAGAATCAAGATAGCTAAGGGACATTGATTTAGACAAGAGTGGATATTATATACAAATCACTTAGATGTTCTAGTGGATAGATGTGGGGGTTCTAGCTGGTAAGAACACGGTGGGACTGTGAGGAGGCAAGCATGGTAGCTGTACGTGTAGCACCAACCCCCACAGCCTTTCTGAGAACTCCCTGAAGCTAATGCCCCAATTAGGGGGACAGTAAGGAAGGGTATAGTATGACAACCAGTATCTACATGGGGTGGACCAGAGAGGTGTGGGGGGATAAGAATGTGACACTGAAAGGTGGGACAGTGGCAGGGGCTTCTGGTCCTTTACCCGATCATATGTCATTCGTGGCCTAAGGGAGTAGGTGGTTAAGACTGAATTCTGTGAAGACGCCCCCTGATGTCGTTCCCCAAAGGGTTCATAATAAGAGGCTCCACAGGCCTGGTGCTCTAATGCTGTCCTTCCAAAGGAGCTGATCAGCAGGTATGGGTCCTGACTCACCCACTACCTTCCCCTGCTCCAGGACCCGCACTGAGTCACTTGTGAACCGCGGCCCCTCCATTACGCAGTGTTAGCGTTGAACCAGAATATACATTCTAAGCATCAGTGTCTCCCGTTGCTCTTTTTTTCCCCCCAATTTAGAGAAAAGATTTTTCCAGTTTCTCTGCTGCCCAGTGGAGAATGCCAGCCTGGGCCGCCACCAGAAACTCACTGAAGTTAATGTTTGTTTGTTGAGAGTAAGGACAAGGAGCATTCTTAGGACAGTGATGAGACAGGGTGACATCTGACTTGGGTGCTGTCCTGGTGTTTCTGAGGGCATTAGGATCAGTTAGAGTGGAGATAGCCAGACTCAGTATGGATCAGCTCAGGGTCTAAAGGAGAGCAGGGAATGTCTGCTTGTATCCAGGCACTTATTCTCGAGGGAGAACCTTGGGGCACCCCCTGTGAATCTCCAGTTGCAAAGGAGTGAGGTCTTGGATGCTCTTTCGCAAGGCAAAGCACAATAGACGAAGAAAATAAAACATTCCATAATAAAATCAAATGTAAGCATCATCTATCTACAGAAACAGCCCTACAGAAGGTGCTAGAAGGTAAATGCTAACCAAAAGAGGTTACCTGAATCCAGCTGCTTCTCAGTCTCTTGACTTTTCCTCTTTTGAGAATTTTGTTTAGATCTGTACCCCATTTTTTAATTGGACTATTTGGTTTCTTCATATCTAATTGTTTTCTTTATGTATTTTGGATTTTAGCCCTTTATAGAATGTGAAGTAGGTAAAAATCTTTTCCCATTTTGTAGACTGTCACTTTGTCCAAATGGTGGTGTCCTTTGCCATATAAAAGCTTTTCAGTTTCATAAGGTCTCCTTTTTAAATTATTTATTTTAGCACCTGTGCTAACTAATGGTGTTCTGTTCAGCAAGGTTTTTCCATTTCAAGACCACTTCCTCTCCTATTAGGTTCAGTGAATCTGGTTTTAGTTGAGGTCCTTGAGCCATGTAGAGTTTAGCTTTATGTAAGGCAGTAAGTATGTTTGTATTCTTCTACATGGAGACATCCAGTTTGACCTGCACCATTTGTTGAAGATGCTCTCTTTTTCCCCACTGTCTATTTCTGGCCTCTTTATCTAAAATCAGGTGTTCTTAGGTATGTGGAGTTATGTCTGGCTCTTTCTGCCTTTGTGCCAATAATAGGCTATTTTTATTGCTGTAGCTCTTTAGTGCAATTTGAGGTTGGACATGGTGGTATCTCCAGTAGTTATTTTATTATTAAGGATTATTTTAGCTCTCCTGTTTGCATGTGTGTGTGTTTTCATATTAAGCTGAAGATTGTCCTTTCAAGATCTGTGAAGAATTGTGTTGAAATTCTGATGTAATTGCACTGAATCCTTAGATTGCTATTGGCAGGATGGCCATTTTTACTATATTAATACTACTGATCCATGAGCACGGGAGATTTTTATATTTTCTGGTATGTGCTTTATTTTCTTTCTTCAGCATCTTAAAGTTTTTATGATACAAGTTTTTCACTTGATTGGTTAGAATTACCCCCAAGATATTTGATGTTATTTGAAGTTATTGTAGAAAGTGCTGTTTCTTTCTCTGTCAATTTATCATTTGTTTATAAGAAGGCTATTAATTTTTGCGAGTTAATTTGGTCTCGCAGTATCCAGCTACTTTCCAGAAAGTGTTTATAAGCTGTAGGAGTTTCCCAGTGGAATTTTTCAGATTACTTATGTATACTAATTATACTGTCTTCAAATAAAGATACTTTGACTTCTTTTCCAGGCCCTTGGTCTCCTTCAGTTCCCTTATTGCTCTAACTAGAGCATCAAGCACTATATTGAATAGGAGAGAGTTGACAATTTTATCTTATTCTTGTTTTTAGTGGAATTGCTTTAAATACTTCTCCATTTTAACTTGATATGGACTGTGGACTTGCTATAAACTACCTTTATTATATTTAGCTATGTCCCTAGCATCCTTAATCTCTCCAGGACTTTTATTCATAAGTCAGTGACCTTTTCTGCATCTTAGATAACAATGTGATCCTTTTCCTTTTATTTTGTTTATATGATGGATTATATTTATTGATTTCATGTATTGAACCATCCCTGCATCTCTGTGATGAAGCCTACTTGATCATTTTGAATGATTTTTTGGTGTGATCTTGAATTCAGTTTACAATTATTTTATTGAATATTTTTGCGTTTGTGTTCATAAGGGAAACTGGTCTATATTTCTCTTTCTTTGTTGAGTCTTTATGTGGTTTGGGTGTAAGGGTAACTGTGGCCTCATAAAATGAATTGTACAATGTTCCTTATGTTTCTGATTTTGTGGAATAATTTGAGGAGTATTGGCATTAATTCTTCTTTGAAAGTCTGGTATAATTCTGTACTAAAATCATCTAGCCCTAAGCTTTTTTGTAGTTGTTTGGAAACTTTTAATGACTGGTTCTATTTCAGAAAAGTTATATATCTAATTAAGTTGTTTATTTGATCTTGCTTGATTTAACTTTGATAATTGACATCTATCAAGAAAGGTATCCATTTATTTTAGGTTTGTCAGTTTGGTAGAGTACAGGTTTTTAAAGTACATCCTTAGGATTTTCTAGATTTCCTCCATGCCTGTTTTCATGTCTCCCCTTTCATCTCTAATTTTGTTAATTTGGTTATTCTCTCTGCCTTTTAGTTGATTTGTAAATCTTGTTGATTTTCTCAAAGAACGAACGCATTGTTTGACTGATTCTGTCTACTTCTTTTTGTTTCTATTTTATTGACTTCAGCCCTGAGTTTGACTATTTCTGGCCATCTATTCCTCTGGATGTTATCTCCTCTTTTTGTTCTAAAATTTCCACATGTAAAATTAAGCTGCTAGTATGGGAGCTCTCCAGGTTTTTCCTTCTCTTTCCTTTCTTTTTTTTTTAAATGCAGCACTTAGTGCTGTGAACTTGCCTCTAAGCACACTCTTCATTATATTCCATAAGTTTGCATATTTTGTGTATTCATTTTTATCCAGTTCTAGAAACTATTTAATTTCTTTTTTTCTGTATTGACCCATTTTCATTCAATAGAGAGTTGTTCGGTTTCCATGAGTTTGTAGGCTTTCTGCTGTTGTTGATATCCAGCTTTAATCTGTGGTTGTCTGATAGGATTCTGGGAGTTATTTAATTTTCTTGTATCTGTTGAGACTTTCTTTGTGTCTGAGTATGTGGTCAGTTTTGGAGAACATTCCATGAGGTGCTGAGAAGAAGGTATATTCTTTTGTTTTTGGCTGAAATGTTCTGTAACTCTCTGTTAAGTTCCCAATTGGTTTATACAGTATGGTCACTCCATCATGTCTCTGTATAGTTTAGTCTGGATGAGCTGTCTACTGGTGAGAGGAAACAGGTACTGAAGTCTCCTGCTGTCAGCATGTGTGGGTCAATGTGTGATTCAAGGTGCACTAGTGTTTCTTTTATGAACTTGGGTACCCTTGTGTTTTGGGCATAGTGTTGAGAATTGCAATGTCCTCCGGATTATTTTTTTTCCTTAAAGCATATGTAGTATTTTTCCTTCTGATTAGATTAGGTTTGATGTCTGTCATATATTAAAATGGCTATACCTGCTTGCTTCTTAGGTCTATTTGCTTGGAATATCTTTTTTTCTTTTTTATCCTTTTTCTTGAAGTAATAATGTCTGTTTATCTTTGATGCTAAGGTGTATTTCTTGAATGCAGCAGAAGGATGTATCCTTTTTCACATCTATTCTGTTAGTCTTGTGTTTTTATAGGAGAATTGGGACCACTGATATTGAGAGATATAATGACCAGTGATTGATTGTTGATTCCTGTTTTTGTTGTGGTGGTGGTGGTAGTGGTGGTGTGTATGTGCATGCTTCCTCTCTTTTGATTTGCTTCTTTAAGATTATTTATTCCCTGTATTTTCTTGGGTGTGGTTAACATCCTGGGGTTTTCCTTCTAGCACCTACTGTAGATTTATAGATAGGTATTGCTTAAGTTTGGTTTTATGATGGACTATCTTATTTTCTCTATCTATGGTGATTGGAAGTTTTGCTAGATATAGTAGTCTGGGCTGACATGTGTGGTCTCTTATAGTCTGCAGCACATCTGTCCAGGCCCTTCTGGCTTTCAGAGTCGCCACTGAGAAGTCAGGTGTAATTTTAATAGGTCTGCCTTATATGTTACTTGATCTTTTTCGTCTTTTTCCCTTACAGCTTTTAGTATTCCTTCTTTGTTCCATACATTTAGTGCTTTGATTATTGTTTGCTGAGGGAATTTCCATTTTTGGTCTAGGCTATTTGGTATTCTTTATCCTTCTTATATCTTGGTAGGCATCTCCTTCCTTACACTAAGGATTTTTTTTTAACAATTAATGTCTTCTTTGACATAGATGTCCATTTCTTCCATAGTGCCTGAGATTCTCTCTTCCATCTCTTGTGTTCTGTTGGTGAGGCTTGCTTCTGAGGTTCCTGTTTGAGTTCCTAAATTTTTCATTTCCAAATTTCCCCCAGCTTGGGTTTTCTTTATTGATCTTGTTTCCACTTTCAGGTCTCAAACTGTTTTATTCACTTCCTTTCACTGTTTGCGTTTTCATAGATTTCTTTAAGGGATTTCTTCGTTTCCTCTTTAAGGACTCTATTATATTTATAAAGGGTAGTTTCAGGTCTTTGTCTTGGGCTTCAGCTATGATACAGTTCTCAGAGTGTATTGTAGTAGGGCTGCTTACATATTGTCCTGGATGTTATTGATGGTATTTTCTTTTTTTTCCTTTTCTTTTTTTTCTTTTTTGTTTTTTTTCGAGACAGGGTTTCTCTGTAGCTTTGGGGTCTGTCCTGGAACTAGCTNCCTCTTCCTCCTGAGTGCTGGGATTAAAGAAGTGTGCCACCACCGCCCAGCTTGATGGTATTTTCACACTGGCACTTAGGCATCCCGATTGGAAGATTTTAATTCTTAATCCTAATATCTGGTTTTGTTGGGTGGGTGCTTTGTTCCTTGGTTTCTGTTGTCCTCTCTGATTTTTAGAAGAGTGTGGTGGCTGTGTGTTACCTGGTGGGGAATTCTTATGGCATCCCACTAGGTGCCGCGACTGGAGGTTTCTAGTGAACTGTGTTTCTAGATTATTGTGGCACTTAAAAATGAGGATGAGCTATGAGGTGATCTGAGGGTGTCTACAGGAGGGAGGAAAGCTGAATGTTCCAGCAGGATCTGCTTGTCTCCTGAAGATGGGGGCAGAGAGTGAGGAGGGGCCACAGCAAATGGTCCGCTACAGAGCTGGGCGTGAGACTGGGGGATTGGATCTGGAGGAGACGGAAAAGTGAAGATCCCCAGTGCCACAGAATTCAGATTTAGTTTTGAAATGATTAAAATCTGAAAAAGAATGAAAATCGTTAGAAGCAGAAGGAAGCCATCTCTCTGGCTGTGAAGGACTGGATCCTGCGCTGGGAAGGGCGCGTGAGGGGAAGCATTATTCTCCACTGTGATTATAGTTTTACAAAGTATCTGTTAAGAAGAAAGGATTGAGGAAAGCTGAGACAATCACAACACTTAAAATTCAAGTGATGAAATTTAACATGGTGATGCTTTCACACATGTTAAAAAATGTATTTTTCATTGGTAGCACCAAGGCATCATATTTTTCCCCATCAAAGAGCAAATAATTCCTGGTTTGCCTGGTTAAGCTTTGCAACATCATTTAGTCAGCCCAAAAGTCCCTTGACCAGGGGAAAGTCACCTAACCACACCCCACAACAGGAAAAATAAAGACTTATTGTGTAAGCCACTTTCCTTCAGCAGTGTGTCTGCTGATCAGCTATTTCATCTATTCATCATGAGCTGGAGCCATCACGGCACCTTGTTTACCGGAAGTTCTTTCAGAAACAAGCTTTAGAAGCTTAAATGAACTTAACACCAAATCGCACCACTCAGAACCCAACCTACACCTATTTCTTCCGTCCTTACCTGACCA
The DNA here is from genome assembly GCA_001685095.1 of Ellobius talpinus. Lineage (NCBI taxonomy): Eukaryota > Metazoa > Chordata > Mammalia > Rodentia > Cricetidae > Ellobius > Ellobius talpinus. Next base: position 6,958 of record LOJH01001640.1, read on the forward strand.
GGTAAGGAGTGAGGCGTGACTAGTCCTCTAGGGAACCATATCTCAGTCTGGAGGATTTCTAGCACTTTAAAACTAATCCGGAGCAATGTCACAAACAGACCTGGGCGTTTTAGGTGAATTCTGTGGCCTCTGCTTATTATGTTTACTTCCAGTACTGTATGGAGCCCCTTATTGCCTGTTCGTCTCTCAGGCTTGTCGACTGAACCCCTTGAAGCCTGGGACCATGTCTATTCAATGTTTATATCCTCCATGTCTAGCACTTATTAGAGTTTACCAAATTATTATATTCTTAATTTTCTGTATTCTGTATTATCGTGCCAAAAAATTTAACAGATATTTTAAAATCACATGTACTTTGATGGCAAAAATCAGTCTGGGCACACCTTGATGACATGGCAGAGATGAGTAACGTGTCAGCTGGTAGTGGTCGTGGGTGGAGAGAGAGCATTTGTAGAGTCATGGGATGGCAGAAGCCTCCCCGGCAGGAGGGTTTACCCAAATTCCTTGTTATCCTTATTCATGTAATTCCCCTTATGACTTTATACAAAACCAGACAGTTGTCTGGCACCGTCCTTGTCTGTTACACAACCAAGATACATTTTTCTGCAAGCTTTTAATTTCCCTGAGCAAACAGGTTTTGGCTTTCCGTACCTTGAAGGAAAACAAACTGCCAGTTTCATGGGAGGGAGGGCTGTAGGTTTATATATGGTAGTTGTCGTCAAGGCCCAATCAAGGCAGCCCCACCATCTGATGAATAAACAGGAGCCTGGAGGTGGTTGTCCTGCCCCAGGTCAGACAGGGTGCCAGGCTTTCAGAGAACTGGCTCTGCCCATGTCTGCTTTACGACTTCCAGCCTGGTCCATGGTACCTCATTGTTCTTGGGGGAACTCTTTGCTATAGAACTGAAGAAGTAGGATCCTCAGAAGAAACAATTCACTGTGAATCAATTTATTCCATCACTGTGGCCCACAGGGAGAATGCTGGGTGGGACACCACAGCTCCACGGTGGAGCCTAAGCGTCTTGTCCAACAAAGGATGAATTTAAGGATGGCCACAGGAGAACAATACTTCCTTTGTTGTGGAAAATCTCCTCTAATTTTTCTCCTGGTTGTGGTTGCCGCTAAGGCTGTTTGTTCACGCAAGTGTTTATAGCATGCCTTTGCACTTTGTCAGAGAAACTGGCCTTCCATCCTGCCATTTTGCAACAGGACTTCTTACTGTATCTCATGAATCTAATAATAGGCATTGTGACAACCACCTGTGCTTAAGATCATTGCTCCATGGGTTTCATTCTAATGCTAGCCTTCCTAGTGTCATACCTGCAGATCTGAATGGGCACACCCCTGCCTAACGACGTGGAAATATGTCATTAAAAAAAAAGAAAACGAAAACAACTTACTCCTCCGTGAACACCTTGTGACTGACACTCTATGAGACACAATGGTAACAAACCTGTTGATCATCTTTCCAACCCAGGCGTTGGGTAGATGTCCGCTGTCTGAATCACCAGGAAGTCCAAGGAAAGTATTTTGTACCATTGCTAGGCTTCGGTGTGGAATGTTCAGGCAGTTTACACTGACACCATACCAACAGATTCAGTTTCATGGGCTGGAAGGCAGCTGATTTGCCCTCCAGGTTACTGGTACATCTGTTTGTCAGACACAATCCATGTGAGCCCATCTTATACTTGACTTGTAAAATACATGATAATCTCAAATAATGAAAATGAAGGTAGAGACTGTGCCGAGCAACACAGTGCTAAGATGGCTATGCAACTCTCGTGGCAGCTTTTCTTGTCTTTGATTAACTGTATCAGCCTAGGTGAGCCTAGTTACTTAATCTTTTTGTTTTGGATTTTGTTTGTTTGTTTAGTTTACTTGGTTCATCTATAGAATGAAAACTAGTTACAACACACTGCCTGCCTTAAGACAACTTTTGACTCTTGATACTTTAAGGTTCCTTAAAAATCTCATTCCGGATTGCATTTCTATATTAACAGTATAGATTTCTCCTGTAGGACTTTGGGCGTTTCATTGGCCCTGAGATTTAAGTGACCTTGCCTATAACCAGCCTCCATCTTTGTTACTGTGTATTCTTGCTTCTGTTCCACACCAGTTCAGGTGGATTTGAAAAGTACCATGTCACAAAGGAATCATCCCTAGGGATGCTCTCACGCCATGACAAGGTTGCTAGGTTAAAATCTTTATCCAGTTGTAAAAGCCAGACATAAGCATCCAAGCTAACCTCAGCATGGCCCAAAACGTTTGTAGAGACATCCTCTTTGTGCCACCCTCCACCAACAACAGAGATGGATAAACCACGTCACCTCCCCTGCTTCTGCTCATCCAGAGTTAACAATTGCCCAAATGTAACTTGCTTTCAGCCCTGCTGGGTAAGCTGTTTAAAGAGATTTTGGAGATGAAACTTGGGAACAGTAACAACTATAAGAAATGACTCGTGGGGATCTATTTTAATGATCATCTGCAAATGGTTACTATATTGAACATGTCATTAATAAACTGAGTTGCCCAACAGTCCTTTTAGCTGGGCTGCGCTTCCTGCTTGCGCATCTATTTTTATCACAGCCAGGCACGGTTTTATAAAACATATGGGTCCCGTTAAAGAGACTTTGAGTACAGAGAATCTTATGTTAGGTAAGACAACTTTCTCCCCAGTTTAATATTCTCCCTCCTCCCCCCAAATTGTGGAAGGACAGACTTAAATCCAACCCCACATGCTATGTTTCCTACCCAGGAATATCTCCCCACAAACACAAACAGGTCTTTAGCTTTGTATATTATGTCCACCAAAGATTTTCTCACCTCCTTTAGCTTTGTGTTTTTCTAAGATTTTTTTATTATAATCTAACGCACACACACTTTTTATATTGTATTTAACAAATATTTATAATACATAGTATACCCTGGAGACTGTTCTAAGTACCTTAAAGATATTAACCTGCTAAATCCTTATAATACTGTGGTGGAAACTATTATCCCCATTGTACAGTTGAGGATACTGAGCAGACATATGCTTAAATAAACACCCCAAACTCACTGGTAGGAAATGATAGACCTTATTTTGAGCTCAACCATGAGCCATATTCTGTTCTGTTTTGGGTTTTGTCCTATTGCATCCTAACTCATGAGATTCTTAGATACAGTTTATAAGTAAATGTTGCTAAGGACTTTAAGTTCCTTTAGCAACATGAAAGACATTTAACATTGTTTTGTCTTTGCTGTCACTACAGTCTGATAGCACAGGATACATTGTATGTCACTAGTTTGGCTTTTGGTATTGTTTTTAGTAATACATTTGTGTATATATAATAAAGAGATCATGGTGAACTTTCTATAACTTGGATTTTCAGTAATACATGGTATCAGTTTTTGAGTCAGGGTCATTTCCATTTTGTTTTTTCTCAAGTTTTGTTGCATGTCCCAGAACTAGCTCTTGTAGACCAGGCTGGCCTCAAACTCATAGAGATTCACCTGCCTCTGCCTCCTGAGTGCTGGAATTAAAGGTGTGCACCACCACCACCTGGTTGGGCCATTTCCATTCTTAAGAGTTCGATTACAACTTTGCAAAAGGAAGGGATAGTTAGTCATAGTGAATATAGAACTTAAGCTGGGTCTTAATGGTGGAGGGAGGGCGATCATTGGAAGTGGAATGAGGAAGCACATAGAGTTTCAATGGTGCCTCTGGGTTTGTACTTAAGAAGAAAAGTGGTATCGTAGATAGTGGAGTCCTCTGTCCTGAACCTGGAGAAGCTCAGAAGAGAACCGTTGGTGGTCTCCTTGAGTGTTGAGATGCGGAGAGTGGTGTGGTCCTCTCAGTTCTTCAGGGGACCTGGGTTTCTTCCTGGAATGGATTTTGTTGATATCCTTATTGGAAGGTTTTCAACATAAATGGCTCTTCAGAGTGAGAGTTATTTCCATAGCACTACAAAGACATTGTTTGATTTTTGTGACCATTTTAGGTTTTATGTATATAGAGTTCTTTGAGACAGACTGCAAAAGATTGAAGTAAATAGGAGAACCTTAATTGTGAGACAACACCCCCTCCCCTATGTTTATATTTTGGAAATACAGTTTCTATTAGTAGGGAAATATTGATGGGATATTATTACTATCAACATGTAATGACTTTTAAGTTATTTTAATTAACTATTAAATATATACCATATTAAAATGTTTCAAATTTTAATTTCTAGTATTGCTAGATGTTACTCATATAAATAGACAATGAACTGCCATTATTAATAGTTTCTAAAAGAGGGGATGGGGGTCTTAAGACCAAGTTTGATAACTGATATGCTAAGGACACTGTCTTTTGAGTAATTCTGTGCAGTTCAATGTTATGACTGGATTTAAGATGAAAAAGAGAAGGGAAATGGATTATTGGGTTCTACTTATGATTTTCTATGTAGTTTCTTGGCTGCCAAAAATAAAAGGGCCCTACAGGTATCCATACCAAGACACAAAAAAACCTGGGATACAAGCCGTTATTAAGCTGCTGCTACCAACATGGCAATTACCAAGCTCACTATGGGGAACATACACAAAGGTGTGATTACTAGGAGGTGTGCCTCTTCAGATGCCAACAAAACTGTGCCCACCTCAATTACATTTAGAAAGAAAACTGTGATTTTATTTCTATTAGAGTCTGTGATAGCCTGAGCTAAAAGGATAAGAAATAATCATCTATTGCATGATGCTATACATTCTATTATTTTTCATGACAAATTTGGCAGTTGAGCAAAAGATTTTTCTTTATTAAAATGACAGTTTAATCAACCAATTAATTTATTATGAACTGGCTACTTTTCTCCTAAGGAAAGTAATAATTAAGACAGTAGTAGCCATTCTGTCTTATACTTTCCCTTATTTTTTTCATTTGAGTATCGATTAGAATTTGAAGGCACATCTAAGGTAAGTGCTGCTGAAATGGAAACCGACAAAAATCAAGACCTGAAGGATGACATCAATACAGTATATTGGTGCTGATACTGACGGTTCAGACATATCTGCAGAGTCCTACCACAGAGACTATAACATTCATCATATAACTCATCAGATGAGTAGCCTTTGTATTCTGTAGGAAGAGACTGGAAAATAAAAGCTATAAAAATATAAATTGCAATCTACATAATAGGATGACAACAATATGGCAACCATGATGCTTCATAAAATTGAGTCTAAAAAACCAAAGCCATTTTAGAGATCAGGAGATTGCTGAGTGGGCAAAGGTGCTTGTTGTCAAGCCTGAAAACCTGGGTTTCATCATAGAAAAATTAAACTGGAACTGATTCTAAAACTTCCTCCCTGCTAGCTAGCTTTCATAATAAGAGATGGTGCTATGATGTATTCTGGAGGATAGAAACCATTAATGGTCTTACTTAGAGATGAACCCTGTGTACTGCAATACTGCCCTAGAAGACAAGATGCCTAATAGTGGCATTAAGGTTATGGGAGTAACCAACCATGTTTGGATTAAATTTAAAGCCTGTTCCCTGGGAAAGAATTCATGCCTGATAGTGTAAAGCTTATCAAATGCCCATGGCTAGGGGTATCAGACACTGTGGGGAGGAATCTACTCCTGTTATCTTGCTAACGTAGCAAGTCATGGACCTGTCATCAAACTACCTTCTAAATATTTATGTTTATACACACGGATTAGTGCTGCACTCAATCTTGCTCAAGAGGCTTCTCTCTACAGTGGTCACCATTTAATTCACAGACTCCTAACTGATCAAACTACTGAGAATCAGTGACTATTGAGAGTTAATACCTAAGTGGAATATTAGTATCAATCTTTACTCTAAGGCTCAGGGACCATCTCAGTAGAGGGAGAAGAGGAGGGAACTGGAGAATGGGGAGGAGGTATGTGAAATTCTGTCTTCTGAATGTGACATGCCACTGAACTCATGAACTTAGTGCAACTAAGTTACCTGCACATGAAAGGAACAAGATCAAGCTGAGGGGATGAGTCAACACTTCAAAAGACAGCAGTTTAGGCTCAGTGGGTTCAAAAGAAGTGGGAGGGTAGAGAGGAGACTCGAAGCAGGGAGAGCATGTATTCTGAGTACCTGGGGGAGTGGGAGGTGAGTAGGGAGTGGAGATCATCAAAATACATTATTCCCATGTCAACGAATAAATAAAAGATATTCTGTTTTTTAAAAAAGAGAGTAATTACATAGAAGAATTCCAAGAAAGATTTAAACATGGTTAATCAGTATAGTGCCTGATATATGCTAAACCTTCAGTAACTGTTTTCTATTATTATTAGCATTCTATAATTTTTGATAGCCTTTCTACTTTTTAACATAAGACCTTGTGATCTGATGTGTTTAAAGCATATTTGCACTTGCTGTCATGAATTTTTCTGTGTAAATGTGTGTGGGTTAACATATTATAAAAATATTTTGGAATAGTACTTCATCTAGTCAAGGAATTGAAATACAAATTTGAAAAGGAGCATATAAATGTTTGCATATTTCTAATTATTAAATTTTTGTTGGGAATGGCAACAAGAAACACTGAAAATTATTAAAATGTATTGTTGGTACACTGAGTAGAAGAAGAAATAGCAGTTTTCAGAGTAGGAGGAAAGGCTTGAGTCTAATGTCGTGAGACATTTGTGTCTAGACTTGTGATTTCTTAGCCACAAAACTTTGAGTGCACCCTTAGTAGTCACAGATTTCTCAGCTATTGGGTCTCACAGTGGTTGAAGTGAACACACAGAAGCTAGTAGTTGTGGAAGTACTTTATAAAGCATAGAATATGAAACCCAGACTGTGTAGTGAGTATTCTGGGGTGCTACAGTAGAGTTTCAAGGCATACAATATATTTAAACCTTTCTTAGGAAGCATTAGTGTATCTAATGGGTTTTTTTTAAAAAAAATGTTTGGCTGCAACTACAAAATAAACAACACTTTAGTACAGGGCCCTGTAAAAACAGCTACTAAGTCACTAAGGATATTGTGAGTGGGGCTGCTCCATGATGAAGACTCATTCCATGGAAGCCATGTAAATACCCATGTTGCTTTTACTTTTTAGATATTCATTAATTCCATAGTCTTTCATATGATGCTTTAAATGACGTGAACCTACCTTGGGAAACTTGTAACAGCCATAAATATAAATGACCTGCTGGACTTCCACTCTTATTTCCTCTCCCACCTTCCACAAACATAGAGACTGAACTTATTTGCTCAGTACACTGCACGCATCCGATTTGTCCACCACGCTTCCTGTCCTTGTCTTCGCCACATCTCTAGCGACGCCATTTTAACATTGTGATAGATGAGCAAACAGACGGAAAAGACCATTCTCAACCAGGAACATACAGCTATGTGACTGGTGTTCAGCATCCATCCCTCGTGCACCTGCACCTCCATGCTCTGAAAGCTGCAAAAGAACGATGAACCATAGGTATAATGCTCTGTACTTTCAATGAACACATTTTAAATGGTATTGTAATCCTTTTCAGTGATCTGAGGACAAAACTTCTGGATGGGTTAGACAGTGCTCAGCTACCAGCATCACTGCTTCCTTAGTACTTTGAGTGTGTATTTCTGTAACAGGTGTTTGGCTGTACCAATCTTTGTGCCCTAGAACTAGCAAAGTATTGGGAAAAAGTCTTTCTAAGTGCAAAATGTTACACAGGTATTTTTTTAATTGAATATGATGCCCAAATAAAACTCCAACCTCCCCTTTTTAGAGAAAAATAATTAATTCATGATGTGGTAAATGGCCTTCATTACCATGAGGCATATGGTTTCATAAATACAATTGGTGAAGAGTTGAAGGGATGTTTGGATGTTTGTTCAAACATTCAGCTCTAATGACAGCCCAATAACAAGGAGGCAGAATTTGCCAGAGCTCAACTCTTTCTGAAAGTTGTAGTATTAGTCAAGGAAGTTGACTGTGCCTACCTGCCCACAGTGGCTCCTGCTTCCTGCTTTGTCACCTGTCACTCTTCCTCTCCTGGTATCCTGCCCTCCAGGCAGAATTAACCACCTGCAACTCTTTCCACAAACATTTGCTCATTTATCTCTGTGTTTTTGCTGGTTTGGTTTTACTATTGTTCAGTCAACAGTGTCTGGTAGTTGACTATATAGTGACGATATATAAAACGCTTACTCGTATGCTTCAGCAGGATAAACACTAGCTACCTGTGAGTACTCAGCACTCACAGTGTGACCGAGAGACAATGGGGTATGTTTTGTTGAATCTGAATTGCTTTAGATGTGTACAGATAGCCCATAGCTAAAGTGTTGGATAGTAAGTACAACTTGGTGCTTTTCCCTCCTTGTCTTTGCTTCCCACTTCTGGAATGGTACTGTTGAGCCACCCACTCGTTCCTCAGGATTTCAGATGGCAACCCTTCCCTAACCTTGCTGCATTTTCTCCGTTTACCACCACAAGTAGAACTCTCTTAAGACTTATCAAGGAACCTAGTAGCCCTTTCTTTGTTCGCTGTTACAGCCATGATTGAATTTCTGTATATCTAAAAGCAAATGTTCCACAGAGCAACAAGCTCGTAGCACAGGTTAGGGGGAATAAAGGACATAATAGTGAATTATTACCTTAGAAAATATACCTGGGTCTCAGCTATGGTGGCACAGGCCTTTAATCTCAACACTTGGGAGGCAGGGGCAGGTGGATTTCTGTGAGTTTGAGGCCAGTCTAGTCTATAAAGTGAGTTCCAGGACAGCCAGGTCTGTTAGAGAAACTCTGTCTTGAAAAACATGCAAAAAA